>JACXSJ010002410.1:0-45793 GCA_014851325.1 Pentalonia nigronervosa | reverse complement strand
ATATACCACATTAAGTGGGTTATTTCATGTAATGAGCTAAAGACGTGAAATTTGACATGTTATTCAATTAAACCTCATACAAATATATTGATCATCCCCATTCAAAGCTTTAATATCTTATATTCTTAAGTCAATACATTATATATACCCTTTTACCTCTATTTATTTACTTCTAACATTCCATCATATTTTTTAACTCGTTACAATTACCACCCTACTCATTATTACCGAGTTATATTTTTATTATTTTCCTATTTAACACAAATTCTTGAAGATTTCAAAATTCAGACTTTTTCGTTTCAACTATCATACATACTTGATTAAAAATCAAAAAACTAAAAACATAACATAGTAAAATCAATACAATCTTCGCTCCGCTCAGAATCTAAAATAACTTAATCGTAGTTTTTCGGTGAACTCGTTCATTATTGTTACGATTTAGTAGCATGAATCATAAATACATTTAGGATTTAATCACAAAATTTAATAACATGATTGAATTATTCTTTAAGTCGTGTTATTATGGAATATCTGAATCTTGAAAAAATATTTAGGTAAAAGGCATATTGAACATGGAGTAAAATCTAAAAGATGGGATCAGGAGGTGAATGTTCTTAAAATGCAGTGAAAGGGTGGTTATGGTCGTAAGAGGCAGTGTGACTAGGGATGAAGAATTTACAAAAGGTAGCTGGTTTCGGATACCTAGTACGATGGAACTATAATGCAAACTCTTTCAAGGATATTTGGAGCATCCGTGGACCCGTTTAAAAGCGAAGCAATGAATCTTTGGTCAGCTTCAAGACAATGCGAAGATAGAGTTTGGACATGGATAACTTCATGGATGTGGGAATAATCATGATGTGTGGAATGTTGAGTATGATGCAGCATAAGCTAAAAATGTATTCTGTATTAGTTCAAGGCGAAGTTGCCGGTTAGTTTTTCGTAAGGAAAGGATTCCAAATAACCACGTCGAATTCAAAAAATGGTCTAACGAGTGAAAAACATAATGAACGAGCAGATTTGACATTTTTAGTGTTACGTTTAATAAAATCAAGCACTTTCAATGCTCTATTAAAGATTAAGTTGATGCGATATTCAAAAGAAAGAGAGGATTAGAATATCCCATGGTTTTTAATAATGGGAGCACGTTGTAATAGAAGGTTATATAAAGTTTATGAGTGAATTACGGGAGAACGAAATCTGGAGAAAAAAAATTATTTGACACTTATTCAAATTAAAAGCAAAACTGACGCTAATAACGCAGTGATTGAAAATGTCTAGTTCAGCCTGAAGAATTCAGCCGTCAAGATAGGAATTGATTTTAGTAAAAATTGTTGTCATTAGCATATAATATAATTTCTACCTTACATAAGTTCAAATGGTCAGCGATTAAATTTATAAATAGACAGAATTAAAGTGAATTCAAATGACCACTTTGGAGAACTTCGAACAAAACTTTCAACTAGATTCCGAACAGTAATTATGAAGTTTTACGAACTGAGATCTACTTGTGGAATAAGAAATGAGCCAAGATAAAAGTGGATTACCAATATACCTAAATTCATCAGTTCTATAGAAAACAATTTATGGTCTACACAATCAAAAACTTTTAAGAGCCAGATTAAACACATTCAGAAATATAGGAAAAAAAAGATATACTGCAAGTTATGGTTCACTTGCTAGGCCAAAATCCGTGTTGTTCATGGACAAGTATGATTGAGGCTACGTTTAATGCAGTTGTAGACAATTAATTCAAATAGTTTTCCCAAGTGTGGTAAAATGGAGATTGGTCTGTAATTGGATACGTCGAACGGGTTGCCCGAATTAAAAATAGGTTTAACAGTTGAATTTCCACATTGACGGAAAAATATCTTTGTCTATGAAATATCGGATAAGAATATAGATTTAAAAAAAAAGAGCAAAACGACAGTTAAAGAGTAAACAAGCAGATATTTCCTCAGGGTTGGATGAGTTAATATTACAAAGTGAAGTTGGAGTATTAAAGACGTTGTCAGATAAAAAGAAATGGTTAGACGAAAAAGCAAAACGGTGTTTAAGGCATTTTTTGGGTGAAGAAAAGGCTGTTGATGGTGATTTGAAGATAGGAGCAAAGTAGTCAGAGAAAAATATAAGGGATTCTGATTGGTCAGCAGAAGCAGAAGATAGAAGGGCAATACTTAATATTGTGTATATAATTCCTAAAGTGCTTGAGTGAACTGGAAAGAGCTTTTTTAGTATTGGTAATATACGTTTTATAACACAACTTGGATAAGTGTTTGCATTTAACTTCTAGTTGACATGACAAAGATTTTTTGAATTAGAAGTAAACAAATTTTTAGCAATAATTAAATCTTTAAGGGATTTATACACGGGGAAATTTACTGTAGTATGATGGACGGAATGAACCAAATTGTTCAATACAAGATAAGATGGCATTATTGAGAATTATAGATGAGTCAATAACAGAGTGCTTTGAAAAAATGAAGAAAAGAGGAGATAGAATTATAATCATCTTTATTGAAGTCTCAATAACATAAGCTATGCCTAGGTTTAGGACTTGAAGAAGTGGGTAGAGAGAAACATAAGTAAGGGTATACATCTTCATTTGCTAGGGGGAATAGCTCAGTTTACGGAAAGGTTCTTGTTTGTTATTCCTGAAGACTAGATCAAGTAGATCAAATTTGTTGAACATGGAATTATACTGAAATAAGTGAAGAAAAGAAAATGAGTCAGTGAGAGTGATTGCAGATAGACAGAGTAAATCTATAACAATAGATAACTAGAGTAAAGTACTATACTACTGTAAAATATAATATTAGAGAGAATACTTGTAAAAATCATAATAAATTAGACAATATATTTGTTTTTTTTTTTATTAAATATAATATATTTTTTTATAACTGTAGTTGTTTAAGTTCAGCTAATAAACCATTTTCAAGTTTTAATCTTGCCATTTGATTGTTATCCAGTTCTTTACCAGAAGATTGTAAAGTTTTCAAACGATTGATACTTTTTAAATCCTATAAGACAAAATGTACAGAAGTATTAATTAATAACTATAGTAACTAATTATTAATAAAATAACAAATGTAAAACATACAGTTTGAATTTTTTTAATCCTCAGTTGTTTATCGTTATCTTTGGATTCATCAATTGTTTTTACAGAACTTTGTTTATCATTGTTTGAGTCTTCTACATCTTGCAGTTGTTTTGCTTGCCGTTTAGCTTCACGTTTCTTTTTCATTTTTAAATAAGCTTTTGATTGGTTTTCTAAAAAATGTTTTAGATATTTTTTAGATTATTATTGTTTTGAAAATAAAATAAAATGAATCATAATTATAATTTAACTAAAGTACAATGTTTCAAATTTTAGATTTGATAAAAATAACATGTTGTTATTTCACATTTGTGTGTTATTACATTAAAAACAAAAAATTAAGCCATATGTTTTAACATGATTACACAATAAATTCATATCATACTTATTTCTGACAATGGGTCTTCGTGTAAGCTAGTTGGTTTAAAATCAGAGTTTCGGGCATGTGGTGGTCGATAAACTTGTTTAGATGCTACAAGTTAGAAAACAAAAAGAAATTAGAATTAATAATACAATTAATATGTATAAGTATTTATCAATATAGCAATAATAATTAAAATAACATACCAATTGGTTGACTAGAAGCAATTCCTTCAACAGCTTTGTAAACTATGTTGGGTGTCTTGAAAGTACCTTGAGGATAATTTTGCCAAACAACTTGATATAGTTCATCTTTTCCCCAAAGTTTTTCTTGTAGTAATGCACCACTATAGTGCCAAATGTTATAGCCATTATTTACTTTTAGACGTGGTGCAGTTGTAGCTGTTACAAAATGTTGACCATTTGGAGACCATTGAAGAAATGTAGTATCTGGTATTTCTATTTTTTTAATCTTTTTTTTGCCATTTAAATCCCATAATTCTGCATTTCCTTGAACATTACCAAACCCAGCTAAGATAAGAAGTATTTATAGAGTTAAAGAAATATATATATTTAATTTTTTTCTTTTAATTTCATTATTATATTTTGATATATAAAGGATATTATTCCCAAATGGATTGTAGTAGATTGCATTAAATGTTCCAGTTCCAAATTCTAATACTGGATCGCATTTTAAATTATATAAAGTTGCCTTTGCTGGCATAAAACCATAGATAACACAGAATTCGTTTGAAGATGGACTCCAAGCAGCAGTGTATAAAGGTCCTTCTTTATCTAAATTGTAGAAATTAATCCATTTGAATACATTTTTAAAAATATTGAAATGTAAAATATAAATTCAATTACTATAAAAATTTAATATGAAATTACTTACTGACTATAACCTGAGAAGTGTCTCCTTTTGAAGTTATCAGATGTAGACCTTGTTTACCATAATATGATGCTCCTGTTTTGTCTACATCAGTACTTGTTAACATTAAGGATGCTGTTCCTTTTTGATTCCAAAATATTTCTACTCTATCAGCCTAAATATTTCACAAATTATAAATTATAAATAGAATTATTAAATATAATCTTAATCATTATCTTTTCGAAGAATAAATAAAAAAAAAATGTATTGTACCTGAAAAAAACTTTTATTGGCAACAATAGTACTAAAATCTGGATATTGAAATAGACGACCATTTGAAGGACCACTTTTAGCTGGAATTACAAATTTTAAATTTTGTTTTTAATTGAGTATCATTATAATAGATTAATCAACCTATAATGATTAAAAAAAACCAGCCTATTATTGTTAGCTTAAAACACAAATTATTTTACTCTAATATTAGGTTTCAGGGTCTTTTAATAACATAATTTAAGTTAAAATGTGTTAATTATTTTTCCCTATATATCTTTATTCAAATTAATTTTATAATACAAAACAATTAACCCCATCCTCAATACATATAAATCTTATTACAGTTTATATAAGACTAATGACTATAATAGTATTAGGTTGATTTGATATTAAGTATTTGGTTGCACATATAATTTTTAATAGTAACATTGACAAAATATCAAAAACAATTGCTAATTAGTAAATAAAAGGTATTTAAGTACCTGGAATAAAGCAAAGAATATTAAGCGGTTGATTTCCTGGAGATATTGAATAATTATTGAGTTTAAGTCCTTTAATTCTATGTACAATATTATCAAAATTAGAATTTTCATAAAATAATACATCGCCATTCAAAAACCGAGCACAAATTTTCTCATCAGAAGACCACTGTGGAGTCCTATAAAAGACAACAATATTATACCAATAAAATAATGGGCTTATTGATTTTATATAT
This sequence comes from Pentalonia nigronervosa, assembly GCA_014851325.1. Lineage (NCBI taxonomy): Eukaryota > Metazoa > Arthropoda > Insecta > Hemiptera > Aphididae > Pentalonia > Pentalonia nigronervosa. The sequence goes on along the minus strand of JACXSJ010002410.1, from coordinate 40,477 downwards.
ATACATAAATAAATATTATTTCAAAATTGTTATATATTTTACCAAAGTTTATAATCTCTGTACTCTAAACTTTTCACTAGTTGTCCATCAGCAGTTTTAATAATGTGCACATTAGGACTGCCTTTTGGATTACTTGGTGTGGCTAAAAATATCAAATAAATATAATTATATAATTCATATAAATACAGATAAATTAAAAAGATATACTAATATTAAATATCTAACTTGGTATGTTGAACAAAGAAAAAAACAATAGGTAACCCATCTATTTTATATTTTATTGAAAAGAGATTTTAGATAAACTAATATAACTTAAAATATTTAATTTTTTTTTTTTATATTCGGTGTCTAAGGTATGATAAATATTCACCAACTTGATTTTCTATATATTCTGTATGCGATAGACAGAGATAATAATTAATGGTGCGATATTCTCTTAAATAACCATATTCATTATTTAATGGTGGACTGATAGAGACATAGACTAATTATGATTAGAAGCTTATATCTCATCACCAATAAATAGTGAACATTTTGTTTATAAATATATAATTTTTTAATATTTACTCATAAATGGCTCATAAACGATCAAATAAGTTCCTTTGCTGCTATATGCTAATTGTGTGGCCTTTGGATAGTTGATTTCAGCAAGAGTCTTCCAATCAGAAGTTTTAACAATTACGACCCTTATAGAAAATACATTTCTTTGGTTAATACATTTATAGAAAAACATTAATCTAAAACTAACATGGAATTATTAATCCAAGCAAAATGTTTCCCATTTGGACTGAACAGCATAAACTTGCATGTTGATGAGACATCTGATGGAAATTTAGAGACTGGATCATATGGGGATTCACTCTGATACAAAGTCAAACCTGTAGAGCTTCGCACTAAAATATATGAAAAAAATTATTATTACAATATTATACATACTTAACACATAAATATGTAAATATATGATTAAGAATTACCAGCTATATTAGGAATAGTCATAATTATATAAAATTAATTTTAATTTTAAATATGGACTCTCAATAAATATAGATTGCGAAAATAGTTTAACTTCAACAACAGATAAATGCTCTCAAATACTCATTATCAAAAATCACACTTTTAAAGTATCAACATCATATTATAATAAAAACGAATAAAATAATAATAAATTGTAAAACTAAATACAAAAAAGGTAACTTATTTAAATTATTATCGTAATAATTCAAATATTTATCATTTAAATATTTTTTACATTTTTTTGTTATTGAGGTTAATTTTCAAGGAGTATAGAAAACTAGAACCAGTGTGACCTACTGAGCTTTTGTATATTTGTTTAAATATATTATTTATTTTGTTCTACCAGTTGATTTTTTAAATGTAGTCTGTCAGCCTATATTACTATATTACTAATAGTATATTTTATATTATTGCTGTTAACTTTGTATTTTAGAAATTTTGATGAATTTTATCCAAATATGAACTTTAAATGTTTATAAAAATGTTGACTATGTACCTATTATATTTTTGAACTACTATCATAACAACTTATGAGGAATATTGTTATAAATTTTCAAGCTTTTTAACTCAACAAAAAATTTTTAATCGATATTTATAGAAAAAAAAATTAAAATTTTTAAAATGTGATTTTTCTTAGTATTATATTATGTTTAGCGTACTATAGCCTAACCTAACCTAACCTTGTTTTATAGTGCTAGGAGTTTAAAACAATCATTTTTATTTTGCATATTTTGCACATTCGGTTGTTTTTCCCTATAAGAGCATATTTTGTTATATTTTTATTTGAAGTGCATGTTTCACATATTTTATATAAAAAAATTTAAAACAATATATAACAGAGAATAATATTTTATACAATATTTAGTATGAATTTTCCAGAAATTGTATCAAAATAAATTAAAATGGTTAAATAATCGATGTACCGTGTGTTTTCCCAATTATTTGTGTGTTGTAAAATTGGTCAATAAGAAATACGCCGAATACGGTCAGTTGATCTCAATTCGTCTGTACGTATCGTAAGTGTTTTCGTCTTGTGTCTTATGTAGTTTTGTGAATAAAAGTTGAAAATTAAAGAAAAAAATGCCTAAAGTAAAGACAAATACATCTAGTCGCCTACAGTCATATGTTTCAGAATACGGTAGTTTGGTGTTTTTAGTTGATCAATCAGTATTGTTTTGTAAACTTTGTGAAGTTAAAGTTAGTGTTGAAAAATGTTTTACTGTGTTGCTACATCTTAAAACCGAAAAACATATTAAGTCAGTTAATCGTATTGACAAGACAAAAAAAAGTCAATAGCTTTTTGAATTTAAATCCGCCAACTAAAAAATGTCAGTTTAACAAAGATTTATGTAAAGCTATGCTATTTGCTAATATTCCTTTATAGGTACAAAATAGATTTTATTTATTTATTTATTGGCGAACAATCGCCGCTCGTTCATTCACATTTGAAAATATAAGAAAATTGTTAATGACGTAATGCAATTCATTTGGGTAAGATTTAAAAAAATATTAAATTATAAAAACAATATGCATTTATAGTTGAAATTTTTATTATTATTATTATTATTTTTTTTTTTTTTGATTAAAGGCAAGTTTAAAGACGAAGCAATCAAAATAATAATTAATAACATATAAGTTTGTAATATTATAATGTTTATTTTTGAAAATTAAAAAATTTTTAAGAGCATATTCAAGAATTTTTGCATATTTTAAGAGCATATATGATAATTTTTAAGGGCATAAATGCATATATATTTTAAGGTTTTATAAGAGTCCCTTGCCCTACTCATGAGTTATGATCAATATTTTTAATTAGATATAAAAAAAAAATCGTTAACAAGTATTAAAATTTTTGCAACATAGTAATATAGTATTATTAATAATAATTATTAATCAAATTATTTATTTTTTCATGAGGTGTATAAATTGACATATTGTGTATATTTTGTACCTATATATAATAATAATAATAATAATGGATTTGAAATCCACGAATACACGAATTCACTTCCTTACCAATGATTTGAGTTATTTTATTTACCAGTAAAAATACCGTACCATAGATAATAATATGTACATATATACCTTCTAGGTAATCCATTTAACCTAAAACGCTCATCATTTCGAAAACTATTCATTTTTTTTTTAAATATTTATTTTACAAAATTTTAAGTTGTTAAAAACGACATTTTTCAAAAAAATTTGTTTTTTCTATTATTTTCTTTTTCTAATAAAAACATGCATTTTTAATTCTTTATTCCAAGGAAAAATATATTTTTTCGAATCTTGCTGAACGAGTAGTTTATAAGTTATAACTTTATAATAAACTACTTGTCTGAAATTATATTTCTTTACATAGATCGAAATATCGAATATCGAAATACTTTTGAATAATATTCTGCTTCAGAATATGTTTTTTTAATTTATTTGAAAAAATATTTTTTTTATTTCAAAAATGTTGTTTTATATTGAAGAATAGAAATTATATAAAAGATATTTTCAAAATCGTTAGTGTTTTTTTTTTTGAAATAATGAATGTATTGCGCAAAATTATAGATCACCCCGTAATCTGTATTATAGCGTATTGTATATACTAAAATGTCAGTGCTTAGTATGTTTCTTTTTAAAAATAATTTATTCCAAACTTCGTTCATTTGAAAAAAAAATCGTTCCGTTCCTTGTTCCTTTTAAAAAAAATTTCGTTCCTTTGAAAAATGAACGAGTTTTTTTTAGTTACAAATAGAACAAAAAAATATCAAAAAGTATACTCCCGAGTCCCAAACCATATATGATTTATGATTTTAATGTTCGTTGTTCATACTATTATCCGTCGACGTGTAACAACGATTTCTATACATAAAATGTCACGAAAAATATTAGTATATAGTGAGACTATATAGTATACAGGTAAGTTTTAACGATTAACGCCGATATTCGACAACAATCGTCTCCAATTGGCAATCTACACACTAAGAAAATATATATTTCAATTTCAATTATTTACATGCCCGTGGGAATTGAAACTCGAAAGGACTATAGTAGTGAAAAATGTTGTTCTTTTCACCTTCAAAAAAAGGAATTCGTTTTGTTTCTTGCTCAATTTTTTTTTTTTTAAAGAAACCCTTTCCTGGTTTCCGTTCCTTCCAAACACTGTAAAATACTATACAGTATTCCTTTATTATCCATTGTCTCAGGCTCACCACTCAATAGTAAAAGTAATTGACGCGCAGAGCGAGTTAGAATGAACTGGAAAGTCTGGAAACGAATTTTTTTCACCAGGCAGCGTTCAATTGCCGCTGTCGACGCTGTTGTTTAATCCCCAGTCGTCTACACACGACACGGCGAGTTGTGATTCATGAAGGTGTCTTTAACAAGAGCGGCATCATAGTTATATACTAAAAGCTAATAAAAAAAAAAAAAAAAACAAGAGCGGCATATTTAGGGGGCACCCCGACACCAAATTTTGATTTTCATAAAGGAGGGAGGGGGGTTGTCGTGATTCTAGAGGTTCAAACTTCAGTATACCGAATTGAGGTATATTTAATGATTTACTGTATACATAAACATTTGTTTTCAAAGGAATTTTTTTTTTTTGGAAAATTATTCATGCAAGTTCCCACTTGCTCTGGTATTTTGCGCTAATTTCATAATTGATGGTGTATATAGCTTGTCTACAATAGCATCAAAATGGCAAATTCACCCCTATCTTTAATGTTTCGAATTTGAACACGTTTCGGTATTAATGTAATGTACTCGTACTAGGTATTATATTAATATTATACCGAATTACGAATTACGACTTCGATAAATAACTTATCGTTTTCTTTATTACACCCGGCATCGTATTTATCTGATACAATAGGCAGAACTAAGTAAAATACATTTTAAAAAGAGAAATATGATTTTTTTTTCTTTTAAGAGGAAATCAAAATAAATGTTATACAATTTTTCGATAACACTATGAAGTATGTAAAATTAAGAAAAAATGTTTTTAAAACCTAATAATGCATTTAAAATGTCAAAAAATGCAAACTAAAAATTTCATTTTTTAATTCTTTTATATATGAAACAAATTTTGTGCTTGGAAAGCATTGTTTCAGAAAAAAAAATTATTTTACATTGAAATTTGCACCCTAGTTAATTCACATTTCTTGAAAGAACATAATAATAATAATAATGTCTTTATATAATTATGTATATAAGGAACGGATTTTAATTTAGTATACAATTAAAAATATTTAAACATTTATTTGTTTATTATTTAATAAATATTTGTTTATAATCTTGAAATATTTAAATTAAAAAAAAGATAGAATTTAATACAAATAATACATAATATGTAATACAAATTAAAAACTTTTTCCAAGATGTTTTGTAATTTTGAATTAGTTAAAACTCCAATTTCTTCAGGAACACGTTCCAATTGCTTTTATGGCATTATCAATTATTTATAGATTCTCGGTTAATGGCATTTTAGAAGTTTCTAATTTTGAAATAATATCAACTAAAAATCTAAAATTAGTGAAAATAATGCTAAATTGTTTTGCAAGTTTTTATTCGTATCGTGTTGCTCATTGTAAAATATTAAAATAAAAAACAGGAATTCTACAATAATACATATGTATTTATTTGTAAAGTATTTAAAATAAAATTAGCATCATTTTATTCGAGATAAAATGAAATGTAAACATAATATGTCGAAGACTTTCAGAAGTTAATACTACTACATAGAAGTATTTATTTAAATGAAAATCCGGTCGTATCTATTTTTTTATTTACATTATATATTTATACGTCTGTCAGTGTCAATATAACAATGCCTGATCGCGCCCGTTATTTGTTTATAAATTTTTTTATTAAAACAAATAAGAAAATGCTATCGTGCTTGACGTGCGCACGTTAAAAGTATTCGCTCCGAAAAGTGGACGATAATTATTTATTTAGTTGTCATTAGTACATAGCTCCCAACTCGGTAGTTTTCTAATTACTTATGGCTTATTACAAAAAAATACGATTTGGCTCAAAGTCAAAGTCCAAAGAAGCAAAAACAAATTACTTATTTAAGGTTATTTCTAATCAAAAAGCGGATAATGTAAGCGACTGACATTTATTAACGTGATCGTTTTAGTCAAATTCCTAAAACAATTTGTCATGGTCTAATCCGTCACCGTCACGCTATGTCTTTAGCAGTGAACAGTGGGAAGCGCGAAAGTCCAGAGTCCAGACAGACGACATTCGTCCGTGTCCCGCGTATATGGTATGTGTAGACCAATTGTCTGAATATTTTGATTAAGTAAATATTTAAATTAAACATTTTCAACGGAATCGGTGGACGTTGGTCGTAACTTATCGCATCGCCGGTGGAGTGGGGTTCACCATTTTGCAAGTCGCGCCGCCACCACGGGCAATTTCTGAATTCTGAAAGGGGGGGACGCGCGCGCGATACGCCGCCTTCGTTGCGTTGGCAAGCCTGTCACTTGGCCCGCGGTGGTACCAGGCTGTTGTCGATTTGTTTTGATTATCCGATAATGTGAAAAATGTTTTACTCGTTCCCGTAGGGCTCTGTAGACTTACACTCCACAGTACAGTTTTCGTCGGTTTTCGTTTTCGCGTCGTTGTTCGCTCTTGCCCGCCCGTTATCTGACGACAGCCGTCGCTGACGCCACCGCTGCCGACGACTACGACGACGACGACGATCATCGCCGCGACGACGACGGCGACGCCTCGCTCCGCGGTGTGCCGAACGTTTCCGCGCTCCAGCCGCTTCCTCTTCGCGCCCAATCGCCATGTAAGAAACGTCCGGCCAAAAGCTGCTCGGCGTTACGGATAGCGTCTCGCCCGCCACAACTGCTCCAGCCCGATTCCAAATTGGTCCGAGCCAAAGCGATCCGCTGGTTCGCCGCTGAATATTATGCGTTTTGGCCCGACCGCAGTCGCCGTCGATCAAACATACAGTAAGTGTCTCCTCGCCGCCGCCGTCGGATTTACCCTACGCTTGCGTTGTCCGTTACCGCCGGGCCACCCCTAATCGTGACTGAGGGGAGACCCGGTGTACCCGATTCTCGCGCATTTCGCCGCACGGTCCGCGGACCTTTACGCTTTCGGGAAATATTTTGCTCCCCCTCATCCCTCCACCCATGACACCAAGACTGGCGTCGGACCGTCTACAACCCGTTTTATATCGTCTTCCGACACGAATACGCGTGTCGACCGCCGTCTTTGGACAAATAATAGACTCTGTGCTTGTGCGAAGGGGCATCCATGTCGCCGCCGTGAAGGGGATTGTTTGCAACAGTCGGCACTTACCAGTATTGTGTCGGATGTAATGCACGGCGCCGGAAAATTTTTTTTCACGTTATTTGTATTATTTGTGTCATCCAATATTCTCAACTTGCCTTGAAATATTTGACTGTAATTTTTATTTAATTTTTAAACTTTCAGCCTTTTATTTTTCATGAACTTTCATGATCAAATCATATATTCTAGTCGTATCTAAATACCACTTATGTTTATTTTTTCTTAAGTTGTATACAAATAAAGTAATTTTTTGTTATAAAAAGAAACAATTTCAAACATTAATGCACTTTGATGCATGTCCATAGACATAAGAAAAATACCTTATCTAAAATTATGATGGCAAAACCAATAGGTATTTGTGTCATCTACATTCAAAGTACTTTTTAATAAATTCTTATAAAGTTGGAAGTAGAATCAGAAAATAATCAGCCAGTAGCTCATGTTGATAACTAGTCAATAGTGTATTTTTGATAGTAAAATCCTTTATGCTAGGATTAAAATAAAATACTTATAATTTATCAAATGCACCATAGTGATATTTATTAGCCTGTAATATTGTTTTGTATGTTATAAACGAGTATACTAAAATTCATATTTTGTAAATTGAACATATTATTTTTCCCATTAAATTGTACATTGTTAAGTTATAAAAATTAAATATTAGTAAAGCTATAAATAATTAATTATCTAATTAGATACTTAAATTATTTTATCATCCATTTATATTTGTTTTGTTATATAAAATCAAAATTTAGGTAACAATCAAAATGGTTATTAGACTTATTAGGTATCATTTTTAAATGTGGTATTTATCTAGTATGCTACCTACTAAAAAACTGTATGCATGTAGTATGCTACCTATGGTACTTATTTTTATTTTATTTCATTTTATTGCAGAAAAGTAAATTTGAGTCATTACGATGAATAAGATATAACAGTTATACAAAACTATAGTTAAATAGCCATTATGATAACTTAGTTTTAGATATATTATTTTAGTCTATGTTGTGTTCGTGTATGTGTATTTTGTTGTGAGTTTTACTTTGTATTTTTTTATTTTAAAATAATATAATGAATAAACCAATACGCTATTTATACAGGTATTTAATATCTAATGAGGAAATATGTGTTAAGTATCTTCAAGAGAAACTTGCTACCAGAACTTGGTAGTTGTTCCAAATTAAAAGATGGTGTTATTTATGGAGGCATGTTGAATAAATACCAAAAAATTAATCGTAAATGAGACTTGAATGGTGATTTATTAAAAACTACTTATTTACGATGTAAAAAAAAATGTTGCCAAACTTATCACTCTTTAAGAAAAAAAATCCTTTTTTTACATATTATGATAAATATGGTAAAAGTAATAATGGTTTAGCATTAAATGAAATTGTTGAATTAGTTTGGCACTGAGTATATCAAATACCAATTTCAATAACCGAAAAATTTACAGCAAAAACTCATAATACAATTGCAGATTGGAATAATCTCTGTAGAGATGTAGCAGTTGCAATGTTTAATAAACGTAAAAAAAAATGGGTGGTCCAGGGTAAATTGTTCAAATTTACGAGTCGCTATTTCAAGGCTAGTGCAAATATAATAGAAGACGATTTAGGAATGTAGATATAATTCCAAATGTAGATGACGATGTATCAAGTGATGCTGACAATATTAATGATGATCATTCAACTCAAAAATATTATGGTACTCGCATTTGAGGTCCATGGATTTTTGGCATGTGTTGTAAAAATGTTGATGGGGTTCTAGAACGAAGATTTTTTAAAGTGAAATAAGAGATAAGGCAACTTTATTGCCATTAATACAAAATAAAATAGAACTAGGATCAATTGTTTATTCAGATCAATGGTGAGCATATAGTACCTTAAAGTATACAGATTATTATCATGAAACCATCAATCATTCTGAATTTTTTGTTGATCTTACAATGGATGCACAAACATAAACAATCGAGTATATATTGAGACATGTCAAAACTAAATACGGAACTAAAACTCGAGAAGCAACAGATTTGTCAGACAGACAATTAAAAGAAGAATGGTGGTGGTCCATTAATACGCAACATGACTTATTAGAAGTTTTTTGGGATGATGTAAAATTAATATATAATGACGTATAACTATATTATAAAATACTTAACAACAATGATCATCTATCATCACTTATTAGTAATACATTAATTATGTTTTATTTTGATAAAATTTAATAATAACTTAGTTAATAAATTGTTATTAATATTATTAATTTGTTATTAATCAATAACAGTAAGTAAATGTTTTTTGGTGGGTATTATTTTACAATAGGTAGCATACTATACCACAAAGTAGCAGTAGGTAACATACTAGATGAGTACTTTAAATGTTGTGATTTATTTGCATTAATGGTTTATATGCTATTTAGTTGTAGGTACATATATTACAAATTAAAACTTCTCACTATACTATATTGATGTGTTAAGTATATGTAATATGTTTAATAATGGTACTATTATCTTAATACAAATATTTTACTTGTAGAAGCATTAATATTGAAATCCTTCATTGAAAACAATGAGAATTTATGATAAGAAATTAGAATTGTATCAAATGATTTTGGTAGTTAACTAGCAAGAGAAAATTAGTTAATTAATTTTTTATCACTCTAATTACAGTTGGCATTTTAATTTTGTAATAAATAATACTATTCCTTATTTTAATAGTATAATATATTAAGACCATTAGCATTAACCTTTTTAAAGTGTCTAAATATTTTATCTCTTGTTTAGAAAATGGACAATGACAAATCAAAGATGTCTAAGACATCATTAGATAAATCTGACGAAATGGACATAGATGAAGATCCATGTTCTGATGATGATGTTGACAATGGTGCTCCGTTGTTAGATGATGACGATGATGAGGATGATGAAGACGATGATGACGATGATAATGAAGATATGGATGATGATCCAGATTATCAAGAAGAAGATTGTTCACGTATTTCCACAGAAGCAGCTTCTATGTCAGTGGATGAAACTTCTTCTAATCAAACTCCAATTGATAATGCTGTTAAGACAGATGGTACATTATTTTTATATATACAGTTATAAGAAATATATTACCTAATTATACTACAAATTTATTTTCAGAAGGTAATTTTGAAGAAACAACTTCATGTTCGCCTGTCAGAAGTGCTATTACTCCCACAACATCATATGATAGTCCTTTACAGATGAAGAAATTGAATTTAAAAATTAAAAGATGGAGAAGGTAGATATAAATCTATACATTTTATAGAAACAGAAATAAATAAGTATAATTGAATTTTTTATATTTTATTATTAATAGGGAAGATGCTGAAGGCAAATCTCCAAATATTTCTCGAACTGATGAAAATACTCCCCCTACTTCATCATCTGTTGATCCTACTATTGATGAAAGAAATGTATTATATCAAGAGACTTGGTAAATAGTTTCTGATGTTTGTTTTTATTGTGTTACTAATATTTTTATTTTTAGGCCAGGAAAAGTATGTGCATTTTGCAATTTGGGAGAACGAAGTCAACTTGGACAAGGATCTCTTCTTAGGTTAGACTGGGAAAAAGATTTTAAGTCAACATTAGACGATTTTATTAAACAATTAGTTACTAAACAATTAACTCCGATGCCATTACAATCCCCAACTGCTGAAATGGCACCAATTATACAGTATAGAAGGCAGAAATCTGCGGCTAAATTTAAGTGAGTTTTAATTTCTATATTATCTAATTATCAATACATTTTATTTTTTAGAAATTACTTGGGCCAAAATATTTTCAAATAAATTAATAACATTTTTATTTTTAGACAACAACAATTTTCAACTTGTAGTTTTGAACCAGTGGATGAACTTAGCGTTATTGGTTATTTGGATGTTCCTGATTTGAACATGTTATTTGAACAATTTGAATCAAATGGTTATGTTTATGTACATCAGTTTTGTGCTACTTGGACTCAAGGTGTAAAATGTGATACATCTGATTCACTTGAAAATGTGCCTGAACTTATCTTAGAGAGCTTAATGCGACGGTGTTCTTACTGTGGTCACTTAGGTGCCAGTGCTCCATGTACATATACTAATTGTTTGAAATTTTTTCATTATCCTTGTATTTTTGCTTCTGCTTCATTTCAAGAGATGAGTGTACCAGCTTTAATATGCAATTCTCATCTTGATCATGTTCCTCTAATGGGTAATTATAATATTTTAATTATGAAACTTGTGCTAATTGATTATTTTATTATAGAACTTTCTGCTAATGTTGCTTGTGGTCTTTGCTCGACTCTTGGCGATGTTTCTAATTTAATGATGTGTACAGTATGTGGTAACCACTATCATGGTGTTTGTGTTGGATTAGCTCTACTCCCAGGTATAAACAAATAAATTATTATTATTTATTGCAATTTTTTTTTATTGTAAATATTTTATATTCTAAGGAGTAAGAGCTGGATGGCAATGTGGTAATTGTCGAATTTGCCAAGTTTGTCGGCAACCAGCCGAACAGACTAAAGTTATGTTATGTGAAGGTTGTGATAAAGCCTATCATCCTGGATGTTTAAGACCTCAAGTGACAACAATACCTAAAATTGGATGGAAATGCAAAGTAATTACAACATAATTCATTATAAGCTTATTTTTAATTTGATATTATTATATTTTTAATAAACACATTCAGAGTTATGTATATTGTTCTTATAATATTAGATAATACTGACTATTTTTATTATTGTTTTGTTTCAGTGCTGTCGTGTATGCACTGACTGTGGTTCTCGTACCCCAGGTGCTGGGTTATCTTCTCGGTGGCATGCTCATTACACAGTTTGTGATTCTTGTTATCAGCAACGTAATAAAGGTTCTTCATGTCCACTTTGTCATCGAGCTTATCGAGCTGCTGCTCATCGAGAAATGGTTCAATGCATCTCATGTCGAAAATACATACACGGTGCTTGTGATCCAGAGGCTGAGTATATAACTAGCCACAGTAAAAGTTCAGCATCTGAGTATATGTGTCCTTTATGTAAAAATGCTGTACAACAACGTCGCGATGGGTATGAAGAATTTGGAGACTCGAATAGTTCAATAGATGTTAATCAACCTGAGCATGACTTAGAGTTTAAGGTATTTTATTTATAAATAGTAATTGATTAAATAAATAAACTAATATATGGTTAGAAAATTCAAAATATTCTATTATATTGTATAGAGTAATAAAGATTTTGACGATGGCCGAATGGGTGGCTATGGTTTGGGTAAAGGAAAACCATATGCTGCATGCAAAGTAGCTAAGAAACGGTTACTGCTTTCTGGATATGCTGGGCGTGCTAAAGGTTTAGGAAAACTTACTGCTGCATTAAAACCCATGTACCAGAAAAAAGGACAACGTCTTGTTGAGTTTCCTAGAAAGAGACCTAGAGGAAGAATGCGAGGCATTTTTGGTGTACCGGGTCTTGGATTACAAGTTAGTAGTTAAGAATCTTATTCAAGTTTTAACAGTTTAAGATATTTAAAACTATTTTGCAGAGGCCTTTGTCTGATGTAAGCTCCAAAAGTTCTTCAAATGACATTGACCCTAATAATGAAAATCGAATTGTTTTATGCTCAGCTAAAGATAAATTTGTACTTGGTCAAGATTTATGTGTTATGTGTGGATCTTTAGGTACAGACCAAGAAGCATGTCTTATTTCTTGTTCTCAGTGTGGTCAGTGCTATCACCCTTTTTGCGTTAATGTTAAAGTAAGTTGTTGCATACAAATATAATTTTTAAGATAACATTTTTTTAATAATATCTTATAGGTAACCAAAGTAATTCTTCAAAAAGGATGGAGATGTTTAGATTGCACAGTTTGTGAAGGGTGTGGACAACGTAATGATGAGTCTAGACTTATACTTTGTGATGAATGTGATATTTCTTATCATATTTATTGTACTGATCCAAAACTTGATTATGTCCCCAGAGGAACTTGGAAATGCAAGTGGTAAGTGTGATAAAGTTATTTTATCTTTTTAAATTAAATTAAATTTAATATTGCCTTTGAAGGTGTGCTCAATGCTTGACATGTGGTTCAAATGATCCAGGCTTCAATTGTTCATGGTTGAATAATTATACTGAATGTGGACCTTGTGCTTCTCGTAGTATTTGCCCATCATGTCAAGAATCATATACTGATAGTCAATTGATTATTAAATGTTCCCAGTGTGATAGGTAAATTTTGTATTTTCAACATTGTTACAATTATAGTTTTTTATTATGAATTTTATGTTTTCTAGATGGCTTCATGGAAAATGTGATAAAATTGAAAACGAAGATGATGCAGAAAAATGTGCTGAAGATGGATATAGTTGCTTATTATGTCGTCCTCGTGGGACGGTTCCAGCACATTTAGCACATGTCTCAAGCCCTAAAATTAAACAGAAAATTTCATCACGTGATAATAGTCCAGATGCAACTAAAGGGATAATAAATGAATATTGTATGGATGGAATCTATTTATCTGAATCAGGTGTTCAACATATGAAGGTTCTAACGAGTGGTATAGAAATATCACATCAACGAAAAAAACGAAAAGATTTGAAAAAAGCACAATTGGAAAAGGAAGCTGCTATTATGGCAGCTATTGAATCTGTAGTGTGTAATAGTAGAGGTAAGATTTTATTTGTTTTGATTGTACCTATATTTATTTTATTTTTTGTGATTTTAAAAATATTCATTACATTTTTTTTATTTCAGATACTATTAATGATTCTTTAGATAATGATGATGCTTATAAAATGGATTTTGATGACATAAAAGAAGAACCAAGTGAACCAGAACCTATTTATAAAGAAGGGATGATAGTACCACCACGTGATGATGGTCGTCCTCCTGAACCACCAGAAGGTTTTAGTATTTTGACATTAGAAACGGGTGTAATGGTTCTTCGTCGAAAACGAGTTAGAAATCTTCAAAAATTAGGTATTGGGGGGTTTGTTGTTAGAGGACGTATGCCCCGAGCTAAAGATAAAGATGAAGAAAATACTCTTGATGGGGATGGTGATGACAATAAACCAAGGCGAAAACCAAATCGATGGAAAAAACCAAAGAGTAAAATTGCTGAAAATTACCCAAATTATATACAAGATGCATTTTTTGGTCGTGATTTGTTGGATGCTTGCAATGTTGCGTCACAGATTTTAGATAGTAGTGAGTCTGAAGAAGTGGAAGAAAAAGTTGAAGATATTAAGACAATTGAACTATCTCAGGTTAGATTTCATAACATTAAAAATGTTATATAATATTTAATGTTATGTTTATTTATTTTCATTAAAAAATATTTATATTTATTTACATTTATAGGCTGAATTAAAAATTATGGAAGACATTAAAGCTAAACAACAAACAAAAGAAGAAGTTATCAAAAAATGTATGAATATTAAAGAAGAGATACTTGATCTCAATGAACAACCAAAAATTGTTGAAAAGGTAAGATAAACATTTTTTAAAGAGCTTATATGTGAAGGTTGCGGGACGGAAAAGTTATATTTGTTAAAAGATGTTTAATTTTATAGTAATGTTAAATAATTGCGTAAAAACATTTATTCCAACCTAGCTTTTAATGGCGCTTGTGGAATTTTTCCAAGTTATCAACTTTTCAAAACTACTTGAAGCTTTTACCTTACTTCTAGAAATTTTAAACTATGAATAATTAAATATATTCTATATAAAAATTTAAAGTTTAAAAAAAAAAACAATTTTTCAATTTATACTGTTAATTACTGTCCCCCATTTAAATGAAAGAGCTCTGCCATTTCGACTTGAAATTTACTCTATCATGCAGCATTTAGTGGGAATTACCATTTGTTTAATCATTTTTTCATTCTTAATTGATAATTTAATACATAAATTAATTATATTTTGGTAATAAAAACTATTAAGAACATGTTTTCTTTATTATGACTAAAAAAAAAAATTGCCGAAATTGACTCCTTTATTATATACTGTCAATATATTCCTGATATTTACAAAGTACACATGACATTTATCATAAATCTGTAGTAAAATTAATAGTATAACCTTATGTTAAATAAAATAAAATGACAAAATGAATAAATTATTTAAAAATAAACAAGATGTTGTCTTTTGTGAAAAAAAAATCACTTTATAAAATAAATATTATTATGTATTTTTTTTTTTTTTTTGATATTTTTCTAGAAAAAAGAAAAACCTACAAATGAAAATGATACACTTAAAGATATTTTGTTGTCTGATAATTTATTGGACTCTATTATGAATGAAGAAAGTAGGAGTATTAAGACAGAAATGGAAGGTATTTTTAAATAGTCATGGAAATAAAAATTTGTATGTAACTTTTTTTTTTTTTAGATACTGGTTTAGTAGTGGAAGAACCTGATATGAGCGAAACCAATACTTCTGCTCAAAAAGATGAATTTAGTGAAATTCTAGGTTCTCACTTTAATCTTGATTCTATGGTCAGAGAAACAGGTAAATAGATTTTTTTTTATTGTTTTAGATTTACCTCAATATATTTAATTTTTTATTTTTCATTTTCATAATTGTTAATGTTATCAAATATTAAAAATATTAAATTTTATTAATACAGTTAGTTAAATATGAGATATAAGATATAGCCTAATGAGTATTTATTTATTCATAAATGTACTAGTATTAGTAATAAAACAAGGCTAAGATAATAAAATAGATATTCAGAGTAAGAAAATTGAATTTCACCTTGTTTGTAAGATAATTAATAGTTACAGAATTTAACTATTTCTTTATCATATTTTAAATTATTATCTTCGTATTATTGGTTGTTTAAAATTTAAATGTGTAACATTTATCTTTAATAAAATGTTAACTATTTATTATTTAATGATAAAAATGTATTTTGTTTAGTCTCTAAACTTATTGTTTATTAATGTAAATTATAAAATTAAAATTGTCTTCCAATTCAGGCTTACCAAATATGGATAGTAAAGATGTAGAAGAGATTTTCAAAGTAGTTTTAACTGACGATGCTTCACAAGAATCACAAGACCCAAATAGTTCTAATATGTTATTAATAAGTAATAATAATATGGGTACTATACCTCAAGCCCAAAATGGAGTTGTCATGATTCAAAATCAGAGCCATGCTCCAATAATGTCTCCATCTCGTACAGGTAAATCATGTTCAATTTAATTCCTCATTAAAAGTTACTAATTATAAAATACTTAGGTGTTCCAACTAATATGTCTCGTGGAAAAGTACCAGCTCCAGCATTACCTCCAGTTGTAACCAATATGCCTTCTCCTATCTATCCAGCAATGTCTCCATATCATTCTGAATATAGCAAGTAAGTACTAGTTATTCATATTATATAGAAGTTGAGTTTTTATACTAATATGCAATGTGATTATTTTTGTTTAACTTTGTAGTAGTCCATCTCAGTTTAGTCCAGCATTTTCTGAACCTCACAGTCCTTGGGTTCAAAATAGTGGTGGTGAAGATAGTTTAGAAGGTGTGGGATCTCAGTCATCAGCAATAAATACCAGCCAAAGAAATTCTCAAAAAATGGAAGCAGATGAAGCACTAGGACCTAAAGCTTCAATATCAGCTGTACTTTACGCTAACGTTACCCATCCTGAATGGAAAACAGAATTTCCTTGTATGAAAATATTTATTTGAAATATTTATATTATGTTTAAATTTGTTTTTTTTAAATGTTTAGCTTGGCCTGAAAGATCAAGACAAATATTAAAAAAATGGAGAACTTTGTCTCCAGAACAAAAAAGTCCATTTTTGTTAAAAGCAAGAGAAAATAGAACTAATCTGAGACAGAAAAAAGCACAACAGGTAAGCATTACAGTTTATTTAAAATGTTTATTGAGAAAAATTTATTATGTCAAGCACCATATCATAATGGTATATAAAAATCATGGATTAATTTTGGCATTCATCCTGAGAGCTTAATTATCATAATATTTTGTGGGGAAAAAATATATATGTACATTGGAAGATTTTACATGGTATTTTTAAAAGTTCCTCTACATAAAATGAAGCTTTTTTTATTGGGGCTTAAGTTATAAATGTATTTGTGTGTGCTTATGTGACTTGGCCAAAGCGCGCTTTTGGTAATTAAAATGTATGATAAACCATCATATTACTTATGTGTTTTAGGCCAATCACAAATTACAGCGTTTTGCACATTTTTGGGATTCATTGAAAACAGATAAATTAAAACAATATTGGTTTTATTTTATTGGTTATGTCTAGTTGTTGATAATATTAAAGCACTAGTAATTTTTACACTGCAATTTTTAGATTTATACATTTCACACAAATCCAAATATATTTAATAAATAGAATTATAGTATTAGGATCCTTAAGTGAAATTAAATAACAAATGTCAAAATATCCTGTTTAAGTTACCACATTTTTTTATGGTTAAGCACTTAGATTATTTCCTACATGACACTTGTTGAAAATATTTTATAAACACCATTTTGAATAATGAAAATCAATACATTTAAATTGAATTTCATATTTATTGAATTTTGTTTGAATGATTTTATTACAAGTTAAAATAATTCTATGATATTGACAGTTATTATTGCTATTAAACATTTTTTTTTTTTTTGTGAAGTAATTGTTTCAATTTAATATAAAAACAAATTTTTATCTAATAATTATAATTCAATGATTTGAAATGTGTTGACCTGGTTATCTGATAGCATTGTTTTTCTCAGCTATAGCTGATAAACACAATTATATCAATAATATATTTGTTTATAATCTGATCTCCTATTTTAAGTTTTTCCTTAATTTTAATTACATTATATTTTCATTTTTAATTATATGTTTCATGATCTTTTAGAAGTATTTTTCTATTCCTATTTATAGGTAATAATAAATACATTATGTGGCTCGGTTGTACGTTCAACTGCGGAAACGCTCCGAGTGTACGTACCGGCCAGTGTTTGCTAGCTCCCGGATGGGTGACTACCCGGGTTTTTAGCAACAAATCATTGCCATACATACAAAACATGTTTTAACCAACCATATTTCCACTCCACAATAAATCTACTATAAAAACTTACAAATAGCTAATGGTCATAGTTGCCGGGCTTAAGATCAATAAAAAAAAAAAAAAAATACATAATTTTTTTCAACTATTTAAATAATTTTATAAGATTATATTTTTTTTAGTTTAATAAATATATAAATATAAAGAAATTGCATATTATATATATATATATAAATATTTTCTCAATCACAATTCAAAAACAAAATTTGATATCCATCATTAGAGTGTTAGCATCTTTAGTTGATATGTTCTCATTTTATTGCTTTTGGGATTTGTTTCTTTAATGGCATCCGTTCTATAACAACACAAACAGGCCGTGAAGGAAGACAGTACCAGTGGCGACAACCGGACCAGTTCAACATCTAGTGCTACCCAGAGTCCGACGATTAACAATGGAGAGGTGTGTCCCACCAAAGAACTGATGCAACCCGCAATACTAATTGCCGCTGGTGATGGTCATACTAACTCACAATCTCCTCAGCCTTCTGATCCCGAGCCTGAATCTAATCCACCTCAGCAAACATTTCCTACTACTATTCCTACTCATCCGTCTACCATACAATATATACCTGTTTTACCCAACCCACCATCTCCTAATCCTGTTAATTTGCGAACTATTCATATCATTCCTGCAGAGAAGAATTCTTCTGAACAAATTCAGTATCAATATGTAGCATCAGGTTCATCTGAAAGGGGGACTTTGCATTATCCACCAAACAGTATTCACATAATACAAACAGTTCCATCATTAATAATGTCTAATTCAATATTAGCCACATTAGATACTAAAAATCAAACTGATTCACGTAATAACCTACTACATATAATCACATCACAGCCAACTGGCACGATACGTAATGTACAATTGGTGAGAAATGAATCATCATCAGCTGGCACTGAGGGCGCTAAAACTAACATAACTGCTAGCAGTACTAACAATTCAGTCAGCACTTCACCTCCGCTGTCTGACCAACAAATACGTGTACTAACACCATCCGAGATAATGCGCACACTCCCGTCCCTTGGTCAAGAGACTTATGACCCTGTGGTGAGCGTTCACTTGCACGTTCTGGGAAATGATTTTCTTTGAATATTTAACTATTCCGCCTCTTCTTTTTATTTTTGTGTTTTTAGTATATTCCCAGCTACTCGTATACTGCTTCTAAATCCATAAATAATCTTTGTATTTATAGTTTAATTACATGAGTTAATTTCTTTATCTTTTTATGTGTTAAAGCTAAAATGCTGTTATTTGTTTAAATATATGAAGATATCTTAATAATAATGCCGACTCTTATGTTTGTAAACTATTGTTGGTGATGGATTTAAATTATAATAATATTAGGTTGACGATTTAATGTTCAGAAAGTATTAGCCAAATTCAATTACCATTGAATTATATTGCATAGTAATTTTTACAACTGGAAATATTTTTTAATTCAACTTTACTGCATTCTGTAATTATTCTTATTCTTCAATATTTAATTAGATTTTTATTTTCGTAAACTTTTTTTTTTTTTTTAAATAATATTGATTAAAATTCTAATTGAACAGTATAATATGGAAAGTTCTTTTAAATATAATCTATTTTATGTTTTGAGAAGGGTTAATCCATTCAATTTTATTTAATATAAAAATTAATTCAATGCTTTTATATAATATAATAAATTGTATAGCTGCTATTTTTTTTTAAGTACATTTTTATTTTTTGGTCGAACAGCAACATTGTTTAAATTTTGTTTGTGTTTGAATACTTATAATCTGTTAGTTTTAAACCATATTTGTTATTTCTAAACATTGATTAATTTGGGGTTTGCCTAAATTTTTCTAAAACATCTTCAATTTCAAAGCTATTTCACATATTTGGCATATGTTTTCTGATATACTTATTTTTACTTGGTATAATAAGTGCTGTTGATGAGTTATAAATATTAGCATGGTGTGTAGTAGATTAGATTATGTAGAATATAAAGCTTATTTTTAATTTTATAAGTAGTTATTTGAATTGATTGGTGTATGGATAATATTTAATACACTGTATCAATATAAATGTACATTAATATATTACTTAACAAAAAACATAGTTTATGGTTGTGATTGTATAGGGGTACACAAAAATACATAAATAGATTCAAACAATAAATGTGTATGTGTGTACTATATACAAAACAAATGGGATTCTAGTGAAATTTCTTCTAAATGTATAAATAAAATATAATTTATCATTATCTTGTTTGTTTCATCAGATGCATTAATAAAAAAATAATGAGCTTTAATTTATACTTTTATTTGTCTTTCCATATTTTCAAATTTATTGAGTATTAATTTTTATAATAAAATTTAGGAATATAATTAATATAAGTTTATTGTTTTATGGTAATAGGATCAAGATAAAATGATATCTCAACAGAGATCACGTGAAGCTGAAAATGAACGTCAGTGGAAACAGTTACAAGCAATGCGACAACAACAGGCACAAGCTGCCCAACAGCAGCAAGTAATGCAAGACCAACGTACTCAAGGAGGTATAATATTTAATGTGTTTTTATTGTGAAAACAATATTTTGTTTGATATTATAAATATTTATTAACTTTTTTGTTTATTTTATAGTATATCAAAGAGTACCAGTTCATCAAAGAAATCTTTCAATTGATACTAATCAATTTAATAGTTCTGATCAACAAGTGTTGGTTCATACGCCAAATTTAGCTACTCAGTTACAAGTTTCTACTAATCAGGTAATTTTAATTCATTATTTTTATATGAAGTATTAATTTAAGTAAATTATATAATAAACTCAATTTTGTAGGATGGTTCTTTAACTCCCTTACAAAGTCCCAGTAGTGTAAGTTCTCAACAACAATCTAGATCACCATATCCTTCACCTGTCTTAAAAGTGACGAGAGTTGTGAGCCCTGCTTCAGCATCACCATCACCTCAATATACACGCTCACAGTCAACACCAGGCCCCACAGACTTATTTAGTCCACCAATAACTTCAACTTCTGCAGTTCAGCAACAAAGAAATGTTCATTTTAATCCTACATCTCCACGAGGTCGAGATGACGTATTTTCATCACCTCAAGCTAATCAAGAAATGACAAGACATTTGAGGGAATTACTTCAAAGACAGCAGTTTAAAAAAGAAACTCCGGCTGATCAGCGTATGTGGAATACAGAAGATACACCAAATCAAGAAATAAGCTCTCAAAATGTTATTATACCAAATCAAGATTTTGAAACTCCATCTTCTGGACCAACATTTCGCCAGCCTTTACCTCCAAGTGCTGTTAAGACTCAACGTATGCCTTTCCAACCAATGGTTACTCCAAATGCTCAAATGGTCATTCGGCAACGAGTTCAAGATCAAAAATTTCAAGTAAAATATATTATATATATTTTAATTAGTTTTATAAATTAATATAATTAATTTAATTTTTAGTTATCAGATCCTCGGTTTCGGTTATTAATACAACAACAACGATCTACTACTACTAGTGCAGTTATTAATAATAACATGAATGCTCAACAATTTGTATCTGGTATTAAAAATCCAATTACACAACAAGCGTTGACACAACAAAATTCTAGGCCTTACGAAATAATGCAACAACAACAGCAGCAGCAGCAACAACAGCAACAGCTACAGCAACAACAACAACAACAACAACAACAACAGCAGCAACAACAACAACAACAGCTGCAACAACAACATCAACAGCTGCAACAACAGCAACAACCATTTTCAGGTATTTATTATTAATTTATTAATTAATTATATATTTATGTTAATGTATAATATAATTTCAACTAATTTTTTACTAGTAGAAAGATCTGAAAGCTTAGAGCAGAAATATCAAGCTCCAATTAATGAAGTTTCATCAATAATAGATGATCCTAATTCAATGTCCCAATCTATAGTTGGTCAAAATGTATCTGTTGGTAGACACAGTGATATATTACAGCACCAGTCTCAGCAAAATTCTATTAATGGTAATATACTTAAATTACTGCTTATTAAATATAATATATATACTTTAATATTATATAGTAACTTTACTATTATAATTAATTATATGCTTTAGGTGCTGATAATGTAGACAGTAGAAGTGAAGAAATTACAGATAGTGTTAGAGATGAATTGGAAAAACTACAACAAGAAGGTGATCCAAACAATATTGGTGAAGTTGATGGAGTCAATGCCCTTTTGGGTGATTTAGATGATGATGATGAACTCTTAGGTAAATTATCCTTGGGTACACTTAATCTTTACTCTATGATTATAATTTATTAAAAATATGTTTTTCTGTAGCTGAAATGGGAGCTGACTTTAATATATTGGAATATGCTGATCCAGAACTTGATAACCTAGATTGTGGTAACAAAACAAATATCTTATACGATCTTGTCGATGATGAGGAATCCAATAAGAGTGCCCATAACAAAACAGTATCAAATGATAAGTCTTCACAAGAAATTGAGACAAAACAACCTAAGGAAGAAGTGGATGATCTACAGAGATTGGGTAGTCTAAATCACAGAAAAGAGCAAAATAGTGTAGCAGTTTTAGGGATTGAAAAGTTTGAACAAGATATTATTCATTCTCCAAAACTTGAAAATTCACAAAATGTTAATGCACAAGTAATATATATTTATAAAAAACATTTCATATATATAAATAATTTAATTTTTGATAATTCTAGATTGTTCAAGATAACCAAATAGGCAATGTGATGCAGAACAGAGAAAATAATATGAATTTTATGTCAAATTTTTCTGGAGAAAATCAAACACCTAAAATGTCACCAATTGGACAAGGTAAAATATTATATTTTTAATTTTCAATCAATACAATTATAATTTTATATTATTATTATTTATATTTGTATTTGCAGTCAATATTCAGCAACAACAACGATTAATTCAAATGCAGCGTACAGTTGTACCTAATCGTATGATAGGTTCTCAGCAAATCATACAACAAGGGACTATTCAACAAACTCGACAATTAGCTCCACCTCCACCTTATCCAGGACCTCCTCCGCCATACCCTGGACAACATCAGGTAAAATATTATTTAAATTAAATTATAATTTATCATTGTTATAGTGTAATAGTAGTTCAATTATTCGTTGTAATCCCTTCAGTGGTTTCTCCTATTTTGCATTTAGATATATTTTTTGTAGACTTTCAGAAAGAAAGCATGTCTTTTCTCAATTGAACATATGTTTTTGTCAAATATTTATTTAATTTGATAACATCATCTGATTTGATTATAATTTTTTTATTAACATATATAAGTAATGTGTAATTGTAAAAACTAAAGAAAGGAAAAAATATTGTTTTATTTTGTTAATTTAATTTTGGGTGCAATATTTCTAATTTATGTGTTTGATAATATACATAATACATGACAATTTGGGAATTCACTAACAAATGTGGCCCCCCTTCAGGTCTGTATGAGGGCTCCTTTACCACACAGTGACATGGTACCACACAGTCTTATGGGCGTTCAAATGCAGAGAAGACCATTGTTGCTTCAGGTAATTAGAAGAATTGAGATGGATGATTGTCGTGAAATTAAATATTGTGAAATAAAAATGAACTTACATTAAATAATTAAAGCTAATAATAATCACGTGCACTACACTATGTTTTAGACGTGTTGTAATTAAATAACACTGAATATCTACCAAATATAAATTTAACTTTGTGTTGACTCAAAATACAAAATTTATTAATTTTCAAAGTTTTTAATTCTTTATAAAAATTATTTTAGTATTTATTTTAGATAAAAATCTTGTTTAATTTTAATTAGGATAGGAGAAGTTCAGGATGTTAAGGATCATAGACACAACTAGTCCCACATTTTAGAGGATACTAAAATTATGTATACCTATTTCAATAACCCATACTCATTTTGTTTTTATGTAATTTATAATATTCCTTTCAATATAAAATGAGCAAGTCTGTGAATCGTTACTCTTACATATTTGCATTCAACCAATTTTTAATTTTTGCATATTTGAAAAATTACGTTTACATGTTTTTCAGAATTTGCTGGAATTATAACTGCAACTTGTTTAAGTTAGGAAAAGCTTTTTTTCTCTCTTTCCTTTCTCACATTATTTTTGGTGTTTTATAATAGACCAGGGAGGCTTAATAGTAATGACCAAAATAATTCCAAGTCTAGATATCAGCCAAATTTTGCCTATATCATAACATTTACAATATCAATATTGTACTTTTAAAATACATTGAATTTATTAAACATAATATTTTATTTTTTTCATATTCTGTTTACTAATTGGTGACTACTCAATGGAAATTATAAAAAAAAAAAAAATGATAAATAAATTTGACATTGCAATATATTGAATTATTCTAAAATTATATTGTTCTTGAAAATTTTCACTGATATTGATAATGTTGGCAATCACTAATACTTAATTAGAGCTTGAGAAGTTTATCACCCCCCCCTCCCCCAAGCACCCCCTAGTTTTGTCTATGTATAGGCTTAATTAATATAATAATTAATACCAATATTAATAAATATTTTATATTGAATTAATCAATTACTATTCACCACCATATTTATTCCAGTTTATGAAATGAGTAAAGTAGTAATTTTAAGTAAACTCCATATTTTGAATATTAATTATTGATTTAATTTTAAATGATTATAACTGTCATGATTAATTTATTAATACACCAAATAAATCTAATATACATTTATGTAAATAAAATAAGAACTTATAACAAAACCTTGATAATAATAATAAAAAAAAAAAAAATATTAAAAATCTGTAAAAATATATTTTATGTTGTGTTAGTTATGTACAGAAAATATGTGACACTTTAATCCACTCATTTTTGCCTACTATCAAGCTTAATTAAAATAAAAACTATTATATTTTTACCAAACCTAATAGTTAACTATACTTATTGAATTATTTCATGAATATATTAGTAGAATTTAATACTAGTTAATATTATTATTTGATAATATCATTAATATTTTTTTTTTTTTTTGAGTCAAAACGTAGTTTATCATTTTATTTATTTAGTTCTATCTTTTTGTCTATTCAACTCACTAAATTTGGCACTAATTAGTATTATAATATTATTATTTCTTAGTTATAATAAAAAACTTTTAAAATTGTACGAAACAAAATTGAATAGATTTTAAATATATATCAGATTAAATCTATGAATTAAATAAAAATTTTATTATGGTCCAATCGGTTTCCATAATCTGTTCAGCACTTAGTTTTCTATGTATATTACCTCACGGAAAAACTCAAGTATAAGATAAATAACATTAAAAGTTCATCAATCAAATTATGTATATGAAGTAATGAGTTGTTGATTTACCCAAGTATAAATAAAAACCTTTTACTGTTTATCAACACTAAGCTGGTATCACACTTGCAGAAAATTTGCAGTAGAAATCCAACAAATTTTGCATATATCAAAACATGTTATTTTAAATACATGTGCATATTACTAGAACAGAAATTCTATGAGAAAAAAAATTTTGCAGCATGTTTTGGTATTGCGAAAATTCTGTCGTGAAACATCCATTGCAAATATTTACAAGTATGACACTGGTCTAATTATTACCACAGCTCTTGTAAATATAAATAAAAACTAGATTGCTGAATTTTCTAACTACTTAAAATACTTTTAATAATTGTATTTAAAACTTAACAATGTAGATTTTGATATATTCTTAAAGTAATGTTGTACAGTTATTAATAACTATTGAGCAATATATATGTAGATTGGGATTTAAATTTTAAATGTTTGTTGGTAATTTTATTTAAATATGAAAAACTATTAATCACATTTCAATTAAATTTTTGTTACTAATTTTAATACTTTAGTTGTCTAAAAACTGTAGTATAAAACCAAATGTTGTTTTAAAAATAAAGAAGTAGGTGAAAAGTAAGATGAATCATTATATTTATTAAAATTTCAAATTTGAGCTACTTGGTTTATTCAAAAGTAGTTGACTATTTATTTTAAATAAATACTTGATTATATTGTTTCATTATTTATTTGGTTATTTTTATCAAAATCTGCACATATGTATGTTCAAATTCTAATCTAATTCAATCTAAATAATGAGATCATTATTTTATACTTGTAATTTTATTTTTTTTGATTATTCCAAAAAGTGTCATTAGAAATAAAATACTGTGAAACTTATATTTTCAATTCTCTTCTAGAAATTAACAGCTAACTAACAATATTTTTGTGACAAATAGATTATTTTTAGTTAAATTATAGTTTATTATCAAAATATAAAATTTAAGTTGTTTTTATTTTTTACTTAAACTTTGAAATTCTTTCTATACATTTCCTTGTTAAATTCTATATTATATTTTAAAGATGTATCTTTTTATTATATTTTGATATGTAATTACATCTTAAATATATATGTACTACATGATTTTCATAAATACATTTTGTTTTTACTTTTTACATATTTTCATACAAAATAACATTTTTTTATATTAACTGAAAAACTTGTTAGTAATTAATAGTGTTTTTTTTTGTTTTTTTAATTTTAATAAATTATACATTTTTTAAATATATTTATAATTTTAGCATGCTTTGCAATTAGATTTCTTGTCAATATTTAGCATGTATAGTTCAACAATGTGTTTCAGTTAGTACTACAAAAACCTTTGAAATAATTTGTGCCCATTGTAGAATATTATAAATTGCAAATTTACTGTGTCATTGAATGAATATTAATAAAAAAAATATTTCTTAGGAACAGCCATTATTATTAGAAGATCTTTTGGAACAAGAAAAACGGGAACAAGAGAAACGACAAAATGTTGATTCATCAGGTGTTAATAGTAATGTTTCATCTACGGGTTCTTCACTTCCTGCTCTAATGAGTGATGCTGACTTTGAACTTCTACGAGCTGATGTTATGAATTCTTCTGCTAGTGGTAATGCTATTGCATCACCACCTATAATTCAACAAAGTAATTTTATTTTTATATAATATATTTAAAATATTACTATTTTATAAATTATCAAAAAAATTTTTTAGGTGGTACAGGAGTTGTACAACAACAAGTTAGTGATCAAATACATATGCAAAGACCTACATTTTTGCAAAGACCAACGTCTCAGCCTGTACAAAACTGGTCACAACCTCAGCAATTACCTAGTCAATCTCCAGCAAGACAGCAATTTACTGAACAATGTAAGTTGAATTTTCTTTTTTTGTGTTTGATTAATTTTAAAGTAAATTTATTATTATTTACAGCCATAAAAGTTCCAATTTTTAATGCTCCAGTATTAACACCACCAGCACAACCACCTGAAGTCATAGCTACAGAACAAGATCGTCAAACACAACATACATATGAAATATGGCTTAATGAACAAAATAACAATATAACTAAGCAATTGAAATATTATGAAAGTGAAGTTCAGAAGTTAAGAAAAATGAGAAAGAGCATGAATAGTAAACAACGTGTTGCTAGAAAACAAGGTAATGAGCTATCAGAACATGACTCACTAGAATTTCAACGTGTTACTGCAGAACAGCAAGCTGTGCAAAAGTTATTAGATTCAAGTCGTAAGCAAAATAAACAACATATGGCTATTATACAGGTAATACAATTTTTTTCATTTGAAAGAGCGATAACAATAATAATATGTATGACTAGGAGTATAAAAATAAACACCGTTCAACAACTACAGAAAGTCCACAGTCTCCAAGTGTAATGATGTCTCCAAATTCAACTGTCGGGTCTATTCAACATCAACAAAACTCTATGTCTCCTCACAATAGTATTTCCACTCCTTTATCTCAAGTATGTTATAGAAAATATTGAAATTAAATTTTTTTATATATTTAAATACTTGTTTGTTTTTATAGACTGAGGAAAATCCGTTTAGTCCAAACCAACAGTCCCCATTACCATCACCTAGATCTAATCTGCCTTCACCTCAACTACGTAATTCTGGTCAGTCAAGTCCACGGCAAGTGATTGTAAATCCAAATACACAAGATCAACTAACAAGGTTTGTAATAAGATTTTATAATGATATTTACTTTAAACAAAAAAATTATTCACAATATAGTTAATACTTAATTCTTACAGTCATAATTAAAATTCTTATTAAGTCATTGAGCAAATAAGTTCATTTCGAAATTTTTTTTGTTTTTGAGTTAAAAATATTTTTTATGTACAGATAATAGTAAAGAATCTTGTTACTTTTTTGATTTTTATGAATTAAATCTTATATTATGATTCTAATTAGTAATTATAGTCATACAAAATTGGACGATGCAGGAGTAAAATGAGGTAAAATCAGTTTTGCCCGTTTTTTGATTATTACGCTATTTAGAAGAAAAAAATATCTATGTTTTTATATCAAAAATGAAAACATTATTGTTGGATTATTTCTTTCTTAAATTAGATGTGAAAAATAAATCAAGTCATAGTGATCTTTTATAATGCACAGGTTAAAGAGAATAAGATTTATCAATAAAATAACAAATTTTGACTTATTTCCTTTTACTCGCACAAGTATTTTGTAAAAAAAATATTTATCTCGTATTTTGTTGAAAAGTTTAGGGATAATACTTCATTAGACAGATACCTCTTATATTAAGACAAATTATATTTAAGTGTTGTCTCTGTTTTATAAACATACAATATCATACATTTTTCTGACTGTATTGAAAACAAATTTTGGCATTGTGGTATTTATTTCAATATTGGTTTGAAAGGGTATATGAAAATATCGATAAGATATGCTATACCAAAATACCGAAATAATATAAACTGCAAACAAATAAAATCTATGAAAATGTTTAACTTAAATATATAAACCTAATTTTAAAACATCTGCAAAAGTTTTATATAAATAAAAAAAAATTTTAATATGATTGTCTTAAACAATTAATAACAGCATTTAAATTATCTTGTATTGTATTAATAATTATGAGTAAAAATCAAATGATTAACAGTTTTTTTAGGAAATTAGAAAAAATTGGTATTATATTTAAAAAGACTGGTATAATACCAGTATACTGGAAATATTGATAGCTTTAAATATTATAGTCAATTATCTTATTATAAAATTCAAAGGTATTAATACCATTAAATACTATTAAAAGCCTAAAAGATCATATAATATTCTTACCTTATAATTTTATATTATTAATAGGCCAATTCAACCCTATTTATGTCCTCTTAATACTTTAATATAAAGAATATCAATATATGAAAAAAAACTAATTTTGTTAAATTGTTTTACCTTTATAAAGGCATACAGGAATGACTCCTATAAGATTTGTGCGTTCACCAGATGGCTTAACATTAAGAGCACGTCCAACACTTGTGTCTCTTCAGAGTCATATGCCATCTGTGAATACTTCAAACACATATCAGGGTACAAAGGTGACAAATGTTACAATAAGCCAAGGATCTCAAATTCAACAACCTCAGCAGATACAACGACTAACATTCCAACAATTAACTCCTCAACAGCAACAGTTGCTTTTACAGAGGAAACTTACCCAAAAAGCCATACTTATATCTCAGCAACAACAAGAATTAAACAATTCTGCAAATCAAGACCCATTAGCAGTCCAACAACGACAAATGCAATTGGCTCAACATAGACAAATGTTATTACAACAAATTGATCAAATTCAAAAACAAATGAATGATGGACAGAATCAGCAACAAAGACAAATACTCGTTCAGCAAGCTGTACCTGGAAATCAAGATAGTAAAGCAGAATTGTCACCTCAGCAAAGACAGCAGATAGTTATTCAGAGACAAAACATAATATTACAACAGCAACAACAGTTCCAACAGTTACAGCAACAAAATGTTCCTCAACAACAGCAAATTTTGCAACCTCAGAATAATCAGAATCAACTGCAATTACAATCTCAAAACAATCAAAATTCAATACAAGTGCAACAGCAACAACAGCAGCAGCAGCAACAGCAGCAGCAGCAGCAGCAGCAGCAGCAACAGCAGCAGCAGCAGCAGCAGCAGCAACAACAACAACAACAACAACAACAACAACAACAACAACCTGCACAGACTAATATGACTCAACAGCAAAAATTATTTCAACATCAACAATTGCAGTTACAGATAGCTAAACAGCAGCATATTATGGCACAACATAATGCTCAAATTCAACAAAAATTAGTTCAACGTACACCCCAGCAACAAAATGTAATTCAGTCTCAGCTATCTCCTCAGCAGCAACAAACAGTACTGTTACAGCAGACTATTAAACAAGAACCAGGAGAAATTGTTAATCCAAATGTTATTCGTCAACAACACCAACAACAGCAACAGCAGCAGCAGCAGCAACAACAACAACAACAACAACAACAAATTTTATTACAGCGCCAGCAACAAACGAGATTTTTACAACAACAACTTATATCTCAAGGCAAAGTCACTAGACAAATGGTTCAGTCCCAACAACAGTCTCCAATTCCTCCTCAAAGCCCAAATCAGCCACCTCTATCTCCAATGCCCCCACAAAGTCCCATTTCTAACAATCAGCAATACTGTCAACCAAATAGTCCAATGATATCAACTCAGTCTCCAATGCTGTCGCAGAGCCCTCAACAATTTTCACAACCAGTACAATCGCCTAATCCTGTACAATTTACTCCTAATTCACCGATGCCTTCTCAAAGCCCTAGGCAGACTCAGTTTGTACAACCTACATCACCATTAATGCCTCAAAGTCCTATGGTCCAGGGATATACTCATCCCCCAGCAACTTCGCCGTTTGGACAACCTCCCAGCTCGCCAAGTCCTAGACCGTCGCAGAGTCCAAGAAACAGCCTGGGTCCCCCTAGTTCTCCAATGAGTCCTATGCAACAAAACCCATACATCAGACCAACAACAAGCCCTATGCCTGCTAGACGACCAAATGTAGGTAGTAGTCCATTGATGCCAGATCAACAAGAAAACAGAGAAGAAAATAATGCACCGCCAGAAGGTTATCAGTATGCAAAATTAGGACTTCGTGGAGGCGGTCATTATTGTTTACCTCCTAAGGGATTTAAGTACACTAAATTAGGTCTTAGGGGCGGATCACCTATGTGGAGTACTGGGAGGCAGTTTGTTAATAAAGATGCTCAAGATGAGGTAAAAAGAAGCGTATTCAAAAGTAATGATATGCCATTAAGTGCAATACCGGTATCTAAAGTTTCATCATTAGTATCATTGGAGTATGGAGATTCAGATGATGAGGGTTCAAGAACACCTCCGGTTCCTTCCCCACAACCACCTCCAATCCAAATATCTAAACAAAAAGAACCTCCTGAAGGAATTAACACAGATCCAATGATTATTTCAACTTCTCCTAAAAATGAAGATAGTCGAAATTTACCAGTTTACAAAGATGTAAATTTATCAGAAAATTGCAAAAAAGATAGCATTGAAGAATTAGATGATATACAAATGATATCAACTATTCACATGAACATGGATCCTGGTCAGATATCATTAAACTCTAGTAGAGTTGGCGAAGAATTATTGGATATGGACAGGGAAATTAATTCACCTGGTTTAATATTGAATGAAAATGATGATAGTATTCTTGGTGGTCTTCCGAAAGATGAAGCTTCTGAAATGGATAGACTGATATTTTTTGATGAACTTGGTGATAGCATAAAATGTGACCAGGAGGAAAAAAGTGGATCACCAGAGAAATCTGTTTTCAATCTGGACAAATTACTAAATGACCCAGAACCACATATAGAACAAAAAGAAGAGTTTAAAACTGAGGTTATTCAACAAGAAAACAATTTTTCAGAATTAAGTCAAGAAAATGAAGAAGAAAATATTGATAATGTTCTTCAAAGCTATTCATTTCATTCTTATGCAAAGGTTCCAAAACCAGCGCCGTCACCCAAAAAAGAAAACCGTTTGGTATCTATTTTAAAAACTGATCAATCGGATGATTTAAAAAAAGTGACTAGTTTACTTCGATCTCATCCATCTACCCAAAATAAAAATATTATTATTTTAAACCCTTCATCAGATACATTAAAAGATCAACAAGTTAAACAAAATTTATTGTTAACAAAGGCAGACAACCTTATACATTCAGATTTAGCTCAAATCTTAAGTAGTATTATGTCTCCTAAACAAAAAGACAGTTTCATTAAAATTGAAACATCAAAATCAGATGAGCACACAAAACACTCAACTATAGTTTTACCAGCCCGTACAACATCAGTTGTGCAGAGTTCTCAAAAATTTCCTTGGGAATCAATAGGAGTGTTTACTACTGCATCTTCAACTTCATATGCTAAATCGATTCAAATAATATCAAAACCTGAAGATAAAGAATTAAAGAATAGCTCTCAGTTATCATGTATGATAAATGTACCCAAGCAAGAATCACGTACGCCTAAGGTTGTTGAGGAATCTCAGAATGTGTTGCTTAAACAACTTCTTCAAAACACTGCGTGTGCTAATCAAACTCCAACTACTACAACTGCTATAAGTTTGCCAATTATACCTTCTCTCGAAGCTCAACTTGCAAGGCCTGTTTCGCCTACACCATCTTTATTATTTCCTTCATTACTTTCACCAAAAAAAGATGATAAATTTGAATCTCAACATCAATTATTAAAACCTTTAAAACTTGAAATTGAACCTATGCCACAAAGACCAGAGTCTCAACCACAAGTGCTACAAAAGTCTGAGTCTCAAATTCAGGTACAAAAATCTGAAACACAAACTCAAGTTCTAAAACTTGAGCCACAGTCTTCTCCTAAACCTGTAGTTGTACTACAGCGGTCTGATATTCAAACACCAGTTACACAAACTTCACCTACACCACCACCACAACCATCTTTACTGCAAGTACAACCAGAATCACAGTTACAACCACAGCTACTACCACAATCACAAACGCCATCAATTCGACCAATAGCTTCAACTGATTCAATAATGGAGTCTATTAACTCAGCAATTAAACAAGAGCGTATAGAAGAAGAAAATAAAAATGAAGTACATATACCTGTAACTACTTTGACTGGATTTAGCCCTGAAAGAGAAGTAAAAAGAGAAATAATGTCATCTGATGAATTAGTATCACCTCAAAATTCTACTAGAATAGTAGATCCAGCAGATATGAATAATTCAATGAATATGTCAATAGACATAAATACAGATACTCAAGGTAACATTTTTCATATTTTTAATAGTACTTTATCAGGTCCTAATTTTGAATTTATTTTATTTTAGACCAAAAGAAGTATAAACGCAGGCAGTATTATGCTAAGCGTAGGCAAAGTCAAGGGAAAGATGTAAGTTCTACAATCATCCCAAAAAAACGACATCGAAAGGTAATATAATAGTTATTTTCAAACTTTCAGCATACTTATAACATTTATATTGTTGAATTATTATTATCATTTTTATTTTAGGGTTCTAAACCAGAGGAAGATTATGATTCTTTCATTGATGCACTTATGTCACAATTACGACAGCTTCAGCCAATGAGTGTTATTGAGCCATCTTTGAATCAAAACTTAACAGCTTGTCCATTGTTTGGCATAGGAGATATATTATCTCAACAAAAGTATGAAAAAAAAAACAATACAAAATTAATGT
This sequence comes from Pentalonia nigronervosa, assembly GCA_014851325.1. NCBI lineage: Eukaryota > Metazoa > Arthropoda > Insecta > Hemiptera > Aphididae > Pentalonia > Pentalonia nigronervosa. The sequence continues at coordinate 6,424 of JACXSJ010002410.1, read as the reverse complement.
GTTGTATTCTATTTTAATAAGTATAGTTTTAAAAGAATAATACTTTATTTTAGCTTTAAAAGTGGCGACTTGAAAGGTAAAGTGGGTTCATGTAATCTGCCAGGTGAGAGTGATTTTTATAACACAAAACCTTTTGGCGATTTGGAACCAGTCTCGCCATTACCACAACCATCCACTCAAAGAGGCTTTTACAATGAAGAATTTGACCCTCTAAAGTTTGAATCTGATAGTATGTGTGATAATAAACATAAATATTATGTATATTATTCTTATTCATGTTGTAAATAAATATTTTAGATGATGAAAAGAAGTTTGATATTGGACGTGACCGTGATGATACTCCAGACACTATAATGAGCTCTTCTTCACCAGAATTGGCAGTATGTCAAACTCCAACCCATTTCCCAGGTATTATAATCAATTAATTTTGTATTTCAATACCTTGATTTCAGGAAACTAATTCAAATGTTTACAGGTCTTAAAAATTATGATGACGATAGTGATTCAACAGATACATTGTTAAATTTCACTCGATACATGTCTCCGGTTCATCAACTTGTTGCACCACTAGCTCTGAAACCTCGCCCCAACTATAAAATCAATATAGAAGATGATAAAGAAAATCAGGGCGTGAGACAAGGAATATTATCTCAAGTTGGTAAAACACCTCCAAGAAGTTCACCTGCATTACCATTACGGGATTCCAATACAATGACAGTTACATTAACTATAACTTCAGATGCTGCTGAAGATATCATGGGAGTTCTTCAAGGCTTAGCTAATTTACTCGATTTACCGGATATTCCTAATTATAAAGTTACCGAAAGAACTGTTACACCAATGTCACATAAATTAGGACTGTACAGATCTAAAACCAAAGACGGAAAAGAAGGAGCCCCAATAGATATTCAAACTATATTAAATGGCTTTGCCAAATTTTGTCGTCATTGTGATTTAGTTATATTAAATAATTTAATAAAAAAGAAAGCAAGTGAAATTCCTTTCTTAACTGTAGAAGAGTGTGCAGATGAAATATTTTTCTGTAGTACAATGTGCTTTCAAACTTTCGCTTCACTATTACGTCCGCCAGCTGAATCTAAAGACAAAGCAACAACTAATGTTAATCATTTATCTGAAAGTTCACCACCAAAGCGTTTGAAAGTAGATCCTGAAACTAGTCCAATATCCAACAAAACTGATACTACTGAAAAAATGGTAAGTGTATTTAATTTTTTTTTAATGGTTTGTTAACAGTTTAAACATGTAATTTTTTTGATATCAGGATATTGATGAGACTTCACAAAACACAGAGGAAACAAAATCTGAACCAACTGTTGAAGAAGCAAAAACTTTGAATAAGAGTAATATTTATAGACTTTGGAATACGAATAGTATTCCAACTCCGCTCACAAAGCATAAAAAATCTACAGACAAAGATCTAATGGAGGTATACATATATATATTTAGAATTTTTAGAATTTGTTGAATATTTGTTTGTTTTTACAGATGTTATTTCGTATGGGAATCACTGTTATATCACCAAAATTACCAGAAGATAAACGTTTATGTTTGTTTTGTCATCAATTTGGAGATGGTGTTTCAGATGGACCCTCTAGGTATATACATTTTATATTTTATTACGAAGTTTAATGAATTTACGAATAAATTTCAATTTTGTAACTATTTCTATTATTTATTAATTAGGTTATTAAACTTTGATGTTGATAAATGGGTACACTTAAACTGTGCATTGTGGTCAGAAGATGTTTATGAAACTGTTAATGGAGCTTTGATGAAAGTTGACATTGCTTTACGGCAATCTCTCAGTGTGGAATGTGTAGTATGTCAAAGGCCTGGTGCAACACTTAAATGTTATAAACTTAGGTGTTCCACAAATTATCATTTACCATGTGCTGTCAAAGATGACGCTGTGTTCTATAAAAATAAGACTTTGTACTGCAGTAGTCATGCTCCAAAGAGCGACAAAGAAAACGAGCTGACCACATTGTCTGTATATCGACGTGTTTACATTAATAGAGATGAGAATCGGCAAGTTGCTGCTGTAATGCATCATTCAAGTTCTCATCAATTTTTGTTGCGTGTTGGTAGCCTTACACTTCTCAATATAGGTCAATTATTACCTCATCAATTGGCTGCATTTCATACTCCAACTTCTATTTATCCAATTGGTTTCAAAGTGGTAAGTTAAACATATTAATTTTTAGTTATTATAGAAGTTACTGATCAACATTTATTTTTAAGGTTCGTTTGTTTTGGAGTATGCGATTACCTAACAAGCGTTGCAAATATATTTGTTCTATTCATGAAGTAAATGCCCGGCCAGAGTTTAGAATTATTGTACAAGAAGTGGATAACGAAGATCTAGAGCTTAAAGATTCTAGTCCACGAGCAGTTTGGTCAAGAGTATTGTCAGCAATTGCTAGTATGAGAACTACAAACAACTTGTTAAAGCTACATCCACAACATGTGAGTGGTGACAGTTTATTTGGACTTACTGAACCAGCAATTGTTCGTGTCTTGGAGAGTTTGCCTGGTAAGTGTATGATAAATTTGTGAAGAGAAAAAAATGATTCAATCAAGATAGTCAAGTCAATATTAATATTGTTGAAGTATTCTTTTAATTTAGGGTTATTTATTACAAATACGATTTTGAAATTTATACAGGTATCGAGACACAATCTGATTACCGTTTCCGTTACGGTCGTAATCCTCTTCTAGAACTTCCTTTAGCTATCAATCCAAGTGGATGTGCTCGTTGTGAGGGCCGTAGACGACTAGTCCTTCCTGGGAAGTTACGATCACATATACCTAGATCATTTACATCATCTCATGGTTCATCATTATTGAGTCAGCTAGACTTATCAGCTCCCCCTACTTGTCCGTATTCTAAACATTTTGTTCATTCTAAATCTTCACAATATAAAAAAATGAAACAGGAATGGAGGAACAATGTGTACTTAGCCAGGTAAATGTTACAATAATACAATTAAATTATAATTCTAGTTAGCTTAGTATTAATCTAAATTTACTTGCTACTAGGTCTAAAATCCAAGGTTTGGGGCTATACGCTGCTAGAGATTTAGAAAAACATACTATGGTTATTGAATACATTGGTGAAATTATCCGATCACAGTTGTGTGATTATAGAGAGAAACTTTATGAGGCTAAAGTAATGTTCTTTATGAAAGTATTTTTGTTTTGGTTACATAGATTAATGTGTATGTTTTTGTTAAAGAATCGCGGTATATACATGTTCCGTCTGGATGATGATCGGGTGGTTGATGCTACTATAAGTGGAGGTCTAGCTCGTTATATTAATCACTCGTGTAATCCTAATTGTGTTACCGAAAAAGTGGAAGTAGACAGGGAGCTTCGAATTATAATATTTGCCAAGCGAAGGATTGCCAGAGGTGAAGAGGTGAGTTTAGAAGAAGAACAAAATATCATTTTTAAGATTTTCAGTTTGTTAAAAATTTAAAAATTTACTTATGATTGTTTTAATTTATGCCATGCCAGCTTGCATATGACTATCAGTTTGACATTGAAGATGATCAACACAAAATACCGTGCAACTGTGGTGCTCCCAACTGCCGCAAATGGATGAACTGATACAGTTGTAGCCATATAAGTATTTTTACCATTTTTTTTTTATTTTTAATTTACTTTTAACAATTGTCGAGTTAGACACGATAATTTATAATGATAATAGTAATAATTGTTATGTTGCCCATATTAAAATGTACACAATTTCTGTGATAGGATCAAATTTTACACATAATATATATTATTCATATATTAAATAGATTTATAAATATATAATAGCGCGTAACTAAAAACTACTATTGTAAATAATTTGTGCCGTAGATTGCAGCACGCTATTTTTGTAATTATTTTTAAAAAGTACTGTTTGAGTATGATGTATAAATTTATTATATGAAATTATTGTATGATAATATATATTAATTGTAAATTACCGTTAGGACAAAAACAACAACAAACAATATGATCTCTTTACATGAGACAAGACTTGATATCGTAAGTTTCTGTTGGTGTTTGTAAAAAAAAAAAAAAATAAAACAAAAAAAAATAATAATTATAAACAAACGAAACAATAATTTGGGTGACGGTGTAGTTGAAATAATATAAAGAAAAATTAAAAGAAATTAAGTGGGCATTTTGTTTACTTTTTGTTTTTGGTTGACTTACACGGTTTTAGTCAATTCCTTTATACATTTATTTTATTATTATTATTATTATTATTATTTTTTTTTTTTTGTTATAAATTGATGATAGCCTACTACTGTTGTTATATTATTATTTTTTTATTTATTCTTCAAATATTTATTTTCTTTAATATTTTAATTTTATTTGTTTGTTTTTTGTGTCCATAAAATTTGATTTAATTTAATGCAATATTGATATACAATATATAAATATATATACATATAATAATAAATTAATAATATTTATACCATTATTTTTCTACTTAATAACAAAATTGGTCCAATATTTTCGAAAACTTGTTAAAATTTTTGTGCATTGACTGTATATAAATATATATTAATTGTGTATAACAGATATATATTTAGATACAAACATGGATTTTTATTAAATATTTTCTGTTTATTAAACCCTATGATTTAATTGTATACATTTTGCCGTATTTTAGATAGTTTTGTTACGAGTTAAACCAAAATATTATTTCAATAAGTTTATCTCGACTATTTTACCCATTAGATATTATATAATTATATTAATATATTTTGAATTATATTCAATTTATTAGATATGGTTATTAGTTTTAGGTATGAATTATTATTTGAATTGTCACCAACAACTCAATGTTTTGAATTTGAGTTGTGTAAAATAAATAATAAATATTTGGCGAATTAATAATACACAATTTATTTTATAACGCGTTTCTTGCTTTTCATCATGAAAATAATTTTACCTGATGACTAGATATACATTATACATTACACATTAAATATTTGCAAAACAAATTTTGTTGTTAGTTTTATAAATCTAAAAAAAGTAATGTAAAGGTTATTGTAAGGCCATTTAAAAGTGAAAAAAATATAGTAGTATAGTCTATGATAAAAGGTGATTAAAAAATAAATTGGTACCTACTTATCTTGTAGGTACTAGTTATTTGTACTATTAATATACAGTGAAAAACTTGGTATTCCTCTTTTTTCATATGGTTTAGAATCTATCAATTTTAATTGATCTAAATTTTTATGTCTAATATAAAATATTTAAAATCTATTTCTTTACTTGTTATAAAAGAGGCTGTTTTGGATAAATGTTAATGATGTTCTCATAAATAGTTCATATTGTTACCGAAAAATCCAAAAAACTTTCTGTTTATACTTAAGATTTGAAAATTGAACAAAAAATCACCTACAAGTTTTTCTTTTTAGAAGATTCCCCATAAGTATCTATCCTTTAAAAAAAAAAGTTTACTGAAAAGTTAACCTAATTTTTTATGAGCGTTTGAAATTAGACATTGATATAGTCACTTGTAAACTAATGATTTTTTATTTTATTATAATTCACACATAAATAACTATAGATACTTGATATTTTTATCGAATATTGAGATAATAATTTTCTATTCACCATAAAATGTTCAAAATATTTTGACTCTGAGTTAATTGTAGGCATAAGAAATTTTTTAGTTTTTTTTTTTATAAATCGATCTTTCAAATTTTTGCTGGGTCAAAAAGCTTGAAAACTTAATACAAGGTTTCTCATAAGTTGTTATGATAGCAGTAAATAATATTATAAATAGATATAAGTACACAATTTTTTTTTTATAAACATTTAAAGTTTAAATTGTTGTAGTTAAAAATGTATAAAATTTAAAATTTTTATGGTCAAGGGCTGAAAGTTTAAAACAAGAATTCTCATAAATAGTTCTGAGAAATGTAAAAAATATTTTAACTTTTTTTTTTTTAGACACTTTAAGATAAAATTTTGACGAAATTATAGATTTAAAAACATTATTCGTGAATACTTGTAACTTGTAAAGCATATTGTTATACATTATAAGTACACACAAAGAAATTTTTAAATACAATGCTTTTAGAAATAAATTATTTTAATGAAAATAATATATTATAAAATATAATTTGCAATTTTGCAGCTGATATAGACCGTCATTGTTTAGAATCGTTTTTTATATAAAAATTATTTTATATCATTGAATTCAAATTTAACTCATCTATATCGGTGATCCACATGACACCTAATGTACTTACAGCAGAGCGGTACCCAGTTGCCTACTTTTTTTGTATTGAATTACCACATAGTGTCATACTTAGATGGCGCTCAAAGTAAAACTTCTAATTTACCATTTTGTTCATAATTATATATTGGATTATTGATCTTATATCTAAAC
>JACXSJ010002409.1:15710-46314 GCA_014851325.1 Pentalonia nigronervosa | reverse complement strand
GAAGAAGAAGAAAAACGCCAAACCAAAATATTATTACTATCCTCGGATCTACAATATTAAATATTAATTATCTGTTTTTTTATCTAGACAAATGAAGTTATCTTTTATCTATTATCTAGATAAATATCTTAAGTGTTATCTATTTATCTCATCTAGATAAATTTTCAACGCATTATCTGTTATCTTATCTAGATAATTTAAAAGTTATCTGTGCTCAACACTGACGATAACATATTTAATATATTTTGACTTTTTTTTAAGCTATCTATTTGTGAGCATGATACATTTTCGAGTTATTTTTATTTTTTATTATTATCGATAAAATTTTTTTCAGTCGGTCAAAAAACTTGAGAATATCATTGAATGTATAAAATATAATAATATACTATCAAAGTTTCAAGCTACCACCAAAAAAATTTTATATTACAACTAAATAAATAACATCGTTATTTTTCATTTAAATATTTAATTTCATCCAAATTTAAACTTAAAATGTCTATAAAAAATTATTTTTTTAAATTTTTTTTTTTATTTATTGGTTACACTATAAATTACTTACGAAAAATCTTGTTTTAAATTTTCAATCCTTAGCAATAAAAATTGAGCATTTTATAAATTTTTAACTACAAAACAATTTGCAAATGTTCGATTATGAATTTGGGTCAAAATTTGAAGATTGAATACTTATAAAAAAAATTGTGCTAATGTATTTTTATTATTTTTGATCTGCTATTTTAACAACTTATGAGGAATCTTGTATTAAATTTTCAAAAAATTTGACTCAATGACTTTTTTATTAATATTTCAAGAATATAAATTGAAAAAAACTGAAAGTTTCTGAGGTCTATAATTAGCTCAAAAATTATCAAAATATTTAAAAAAAATTTTGTGTGGAAAATGATCATCTTGACATTTTGTTAAAATTTCAAATGCCTACAATTATTTCTTTTTTATTTAAATTAAAATAAGAAAATCGTTCACGAAGAAAACAGGTGAATATCCAATGATTAATATTAAACGTTCATAAAAATTACCTTGATTTTTCAGTAATTTCTTTTTTTTTAAAAAAGTAGAAAATATTATAGAGAATTTTTTGTTGAATAATCAAATCTTAGATTTAAATAGAAAAAAATTTTATGAATTTCTTAAGGCTCACGGTGCCATTGCCATTTTGTCTTCAAAAACACACTTTACGGGAATAAGATCCTGACTTGTGGAATTAATTAAATTTGATTTTTTTTTTAACTGATAGAGGGAAATATTCTACAACCCGAATCGAACTTATTTTTATAATATTTAAATCTCAAATTTTAAATAAGTCTTAAAAAAAGACAATTTTAAACTTTTTTTATAAATTATTTTATATTATCATTTAAAATAAAATAAAAATCTGAGTTCAATGCGGGCTGTAGAATATTGTTGTAAATCAATTAAAAAAAAAAAAATTATTTGAAAATATTCAATTGACAATGAATTATCCAAACTTCCGTGAAGTCATTTACGTCTGTCGAAATGGGCAACTAATAATTCGTTATTTGTTATTTCTATGACATGTATTTGCGAGTGCGTTCACGTCGTTCATATACGGATAGTAGAGGATTCTCTCACACTAATAATCATTTATACTCTAACACATTCGTAAGATCGTTCGATGCCGAAACAATATGTGAATAAGGTTGCCAATAATTTGCTCTTTAATAAATAGCCGGCACCGGAGGCCTTAATCAATAAGAACTGCAAATTTTCATGATTTTTACGTATTTTATCGAAATTTTAATTTATTAAATGTTTAAAATTACTGTTAAAGACTTATACTCATTTTTTTTTTTTTAATTTTCACTTACAACAAGTCATGAAGAACATTGTTTTACATTTTCAAGCTTTTTGACTAACAAAAAATTTTTATCGGCAATAATAAAAAAAAACCTGGAAATTGATTATTTTCATTAAAAAACAAACATCATTGTAAAATTAATACATTCCTCACTCTCCTTAGAATCTAAAATATTATAATTTTATGAAAGTTTTATGATGTATAGAAAATGTTTATATTAATATTTGGTGAAAATGTCATGATCTACGCTCGTTAATTTTTGTGTTATATCAAAAAACAAAATCGATTTTGTCAATAATTAACTTTGCGTAAACATTCCTGTTTTTCCTTAAATTTTTTTTTTGTTTTTCCGACTTGTTGAAAACAGTTTGGAATTTTTAACTTTTGACCTTCTAAAATATCAACTATTTTAGATTCACTTTACTACTACAAAAGAAGCTGATAAAGAAAATCAAAACACTTTTACTGCCTTAAAACGTGATGACAGATAAACAAAAAAACCAACATTGTATAAGGTCAATACATTCTTAAATTATATCATTTATTATTTAATACATATTAAATATTTTGGTTAAAATCATTAATAAGTTTCAATCATTTAAAAGATTTTAGTTAAGGGAGTGGGAGTGGTAAGCCAGGCGTGGATCCAAGAGAGGCCAAGAGGGATGGCCTCCCCCCACCCGTAAAAATTTTCTGGATCCGCGAATGGGCTAAACCCCCGCGTGGATCTTTTGGAAGGTGGATAGTATATTTTCCATCCAATATTCTACTTATATTAATTATTGAGAATGCTTAATTGACGTTATAGATAATGAATGTTTCAAATAACCTGTTGCAAAAATTACAAATCTAAAAAATGTCTACACTAATACTAATAACAATACATAAATAAATAATAAAATGTTTATGTTATAAATAGTATTCACCAGCAGCCAATTAATGACTCTTTCTTTTAAATTCGGTTCAATTAAAACAAAATTGCCATCTTTAAAACATACTTTATAATGTTTTCCACCTGTTCTTCTGTACCTGTAAATATTACAAAAATGGTATTCATTAAAAATAGAGAATAAAAACGTGTATGGTAAACAGTAAAATTCTACGGATACAAAATATTCAGGAAACAATGTCTAGTGTAAAATGTAATGATAGCCAAGCGTTAATAATGATCATCTTAATAATGTATTTTATATTATTTATTATTATATCCAATGCCATATCTAGAGGTTGACGACATGGGCGATCGCCAAAGTCGCAGACATGATTAGGACGCAAAACCCACCCATAATATTTATTATTTATAAACTATATAGTTCAGAAAAATGATTATTATGTATAATATCAAACTTGGAAATTGTATATATATATATGCTATTTATACCATATATGAATAAGCATAAATGCGATTGGCAGCAGAACATATATGGATACAACAATAATGAGTACAATATTTTCAATAAGATTATTAATAACAATATTAACAAAAACGATATCAGTTGTCAAATATTATTATTTTATTTCTAGTTCAACTGTTCAAGAGTTCAATATAAATATTTTACTACTGTAAACTAAAGAAAAGTTGGAAAATTACTTAAATAAACTGTAAAGTAGTTATTTTAGATTCTGAGCTGAGTGAAGAATATATTAATTTAACAATGATGTTTTTTGTCTGTGTACACGATAAATTGTCAAAATAATGTTTCGATTTTCAACTTCAGTGACTTGTTAGTGCAAAAGTGAATCTAGTTGGTAGTATGGAGGATCAAAAGTAAATTTCCCCAATAGTTTTGAAAAGCGCCGGGAAAAACAAAAAAAAATTTAGGAAAAACGGGAATTTTTCGCAAATTTTTGACAAAATCGATTTTATAATAATAATAATAATGATACATAGATACATGAAATTTTCACCAAAATATAAATATTAGAATTTTCTATTCAAAATTAAAATTTTCATTATAATTTGACTCTTTTTGAGTTATTTATAGACATAATACTTTTTCGTAATATATTTTTTTTATTGTCGGTAAAATAATTTTTGATCTGTCAAAATACTTAAAAATTTTAAACAAGATTTCTCAAAGCATTTTGTGATTAAAATTTTAAAAAAAAAGAGTTATTAAAGAGGGTATATTCACAATATTAATTTATAAGCCTCCAAAGTTGGAATTTCGACAAAATATGTTAAAATCACAAAAATTTCCCGATTTTTTTTGATTTGGAAATTCATAAAAACTTTTCTGTTTAAACATAAGACTTGAAAATTTAACACACGATTTTCAAGAAGTTTTAAACACTCTTGAAAAATATCTTTAAATTACAACGAAATAACTAACATCCTTATTCTTCAATTAAATATTTTATTTCATCCAAATTTTAACTTAAAACACGAATAAAAAAATTATTTTTTACGTATATTTTTTTTTTTTTGAATTTCTATGACATTATTAATTACTTACGAGAAACCTTGTTCTAAATTTTCAATTTTTAGTCATAAAAATTAAGCATTTTATACATTTTTAACTGCAAAATAATTTGCAAATGTTCGATATTTTGATGAATTTTGATCAAAATTTGAACTTTAAATGCTTATAAAAAAAATTATGATTATGTATCTTTAATATTTTTCAATAGCTATTATAACAACACACGAAGAATTTTGTATAAAAATGACAATTTTTTGACACTGCATTAGATCACGGACAATATGCGAGCAGTATATTATCATGTAGGCAATCTACTTGTGGTGAATTGCGGACCCCATGAAATGCGACGTAAGCGAAATCAGAATTAGATATAGATACATGAAAAACATTGTGACGGTCACCGTGCCAAAAATTTATTTTTTTCTATAAATTTATTTGCCAAAATGTGTATATGATATTATATTCCTACTAATAATTATAATATTTATAAAATATGTAACCATCGATAACCTTATAAACAATTAGAGATTGGTGGTATAGCAACCATTTATAAACAAATATTTCCATCGTGAATCTCAAAATCCTTGTTTGAGCAGCTCCCGGGGTTGGGCCTTTTTAAATTAGCCTATCTTCTTCCCAGAGGTCTAATCTATGTCTGTCCCAAATTTAATCGCAATCAGTTTAATGGTTTGGGAATGCATAAAGGACAAACAGACACATTCATTTATATATATAAATAGATATAAGGAACACATAAAAAAAATCTGATCAAAATTGAACAGATACTTAGTTATCGAGTTTACATTACACAAAAAATGCGCTTACAGCTTTTAAGCTATAGTAGTATAGATAATATCAACATTACTAACAGCACTATACTACTATTATAATAATACTAACAGTATTATTTTCAAACAACCGAATGTCTACGTGTCAGACGATTTCTAGGTGAGAGAGTATAAATTGAATGTGATAGATAACGTTTTAAAATAAGTATGTGTATTGGCTTATTATGTCAACGGCATGTATTTTATCGTTTAAATTTGTATTATTAAAAGTTATTAATACCAATATTTGGTATACATATTGTTGGTGTATGCGTGATGCCCAAAATTATTGTTATCGATAAATTATTGTCTCGGACAATTGATATCTACACGCAGATATCAAACACAAAATTTAACGAACAAAAAGGTCAGAACAGGTAGCTGGAAATCCGCGGGCCGCCGGCCGCATTTTTTAAGTATACAATTTACATGTTTATTTTAATTATTAATAACTAATTATTTTTCTAACGTTGTCAGACTAAATGTATGCCTATGAATTCGCATTATCATAAGGAACACAAAAAAAAAATCCGATCAAAATTAAACCAATAGTTTCGAGTTTACACAAAAAAAATGTGTTTACAGCTTTATATATTAGTAAGTATAGATGAATATACTATTATAATCTGTAAATTGTAACCAATAGCAACCATTAATAAGCAAAATAAGTTATAATCAATAGCAACCATTAATAAATAGAAATAATTTTCAATTTTCACCGTGAATTTTAAAATCTATATGTGAGCACCTCTTTAAAATGCAAATTTAGGAAAATCCTTATGACTATGACCTATTCTCGGACCTACCAAATATAGGTACACAAAAAATGTTATGGAAATCGGCCAAGCCGTTTCGGAGGAGTTCAATAACAAACACTGTGACCGGATAATTTTATATATAACTAATTATTTACTAACTTTATTAGGCTAATATATAGTGAACGGGCCGGGAGCATAAAATATAATACGCGCGCCCGGTTACCCATATATATTTCGTGCGCCGCTACACATCGACCACTTGTGTATTACGTGAGTGTGTAGATATTAACATTAATTATAGATCAATAATAGTATCTATAATCAATGGCATTATATAGTAATTCAATAGAAGCGGACGGGTTCGCCGAACAAAACTATTGGACGCTACTGTGTGGTGGGTGTGTATATGTGTGTGTGCACTTAAAAGCTATATATTAAAGAGAAAATATAATTTAGAGATGGTTAATGTTGCTGTATTATAATAGCTCAAATACAAATATGTAAAAATCAAAGCAACACAAAATATAGCGTACATTTTGCCCTTTAACTCAACAAATAATAATATATAATCTACGGCCTTTCTGACCCAACAAGTAAAAAGTAGATATAAATAATATGGCCAGCTTACTGAGTCGCAAAACAATACTATATGGATCTACAATATAAAAAAATAATACGCGGTAGCTATTAGTACTACATGAAAATATAATAAAAACGCGGCTTTCTGGCCCAACAATATAAAAAATATATAGCCTGACAATATATGTATAACAACCCTTTTGGCTTGACAATATAAATAACAAAATAATAAAATAACAAGAACTCAAAATTTGTGGAGCGCAGACTGGCCAGCTGGTCCAGCAGTATAATAATATAAAAATACACAAGGCAAAAACGATAATATAATTTTCACAAAAATACGGCGATTAGCGCCAACAATTCTTTATAAAATAACATGTATATAATAATAAAATAAGGCGATTCGCGGAATTACAATAATATAATTTAAATTAGCGGCGATTCGCACCCACATAATAAATATAAAACGTGACTGAATAATTTAACGATTGCGATTAGCGCTCACAATATATAAAAATATGGATTTTAAGGCACAAATTTCTAGGTGGCGATTAGCGTGCACACGAAAAAATACAATACAATGAAAGAAATATTAAATAGAAACACTTTTTTGCGGTGATTAGCGCCCGCAATAGATATTTTTTTCGTGTTGACAATACAAAACGAACAAATACAATACAAGCCTTTCGGCAACCGCCGGTATTGTTGTAACAAGGTACGGCAACGAACTAACCTTGCGGCGGCCGTGTTAAATAATAATTACGCAGCCGACGCGACGGCATGCGAAAATATGCTGCGTAATTTATATAATATTATATAATTCACACACGATAATAAATACAAAAATAACACAATATACATATAGACCAACATTGCGCTGCGTGTGTGACCAACCGGCAGTGGCGGCTAGTGTCGCGTCATTCGGCCTCAATATATAGCCTATGACACACAAATAATATGGCTTTCTATTGGTAAAAGAATTTTCAAAATCGGTTCAGTTGATCCAGAAATTACCCCTTACAACCTCACAAACTTTACCTCCTTATAAATAATATACACCTTGTATTACATTATTGGAGTTTTAGTAAGGATCCCTAATTTTTTTGAAAAAATAATACAGCCTAGATCATTCGGGGATAGTGTAGCTTTCTAACGGTGAAAGAATATTTCAAATTGGTCCAGTAGTTTCGAAGTCTGTTCAATGCAAACAATCAAATCTTTCCTCTTTATAATATTAGTAAGATAATGGCCATTGGTTAATTGGGCAAATCTGGTAAACGCATGCATCAAATCGTCACGTTTACAGACTCGAAATAATAAATTATATCTTGAATTATATCATATGAGAATTGAATACACATAGTCATATTTTTAAGGACAATGTAAGATTGTCATTAATTAAAATTAATACATTTATGTATATAAAAATGAATGTTTGTCTGTATTCCCTATATCCACTCCTACACTATTCATCCAATCGACATGAGACTTTTGGAAGTTGTTGAGTAGACTCCCAAAAAAGGTTTCTGGAATATAACATCCTATCCTACGTACATATTATATACGTTAAAAATTCTGGGAAAACCGAAAGTGTTATTCTTGATGGGATATATATGTATAATCTATGTTTATTTATAGGGTTGTCAATGGTTACATATTTTATAAGTTACAACTGTTATAATAAGTAGGAATATGACATATACATATTTTTACAAATAAGTTTATAAAAAAAAAATAAATCTTTGGCATAGGTCACCGTTGCGATGTTTTTCGTGTACCTTTATTCAGTTATCACTTACTTACATACCTCGCGGGGTCTTCAATCCACCTATGGTGGATTGTCCAACTGATAATAATATATGCTCACATATTTCCGTGATCTGACGCAGTAGGATTGCCTACCTAGCTAGCTTAGTTGCATGTAAATCACTTGAGGTTATTCTTAACTTAATCTTTGGCTTGGGCAACATCGAGCGGGACAGCTAGTATGCCTATAAAATAGCTCAAAAAGATTCAAAATATTTTTTAAATTATATCGTGTATTGAAAAATCTTATATTAATATTTAGGGTTTTGAAACGCTGCCGCTACACCCGCGAGAGCAGCACGTATGACTATAGCAAATTCATAATTTTTTTTATCAAAAATATGCTTCTAATAGTACTCACGCCTCGATCATCGCTGAAACATGGTTTTAATACCAAAATAAACATGAGAAGCAGAACTAAAAAATTTTCGAATTTTTCAATTTTTTTTTCTTTAAATATTGACAAAAAAAAATTTCATGGAGTCAAATTTCTTGAAAATTTAATACAAGATTACTTGCAAGTTGTTAAAATAGCAAATCAAAAATAATAAAAGTACATTGGCATAATTTTGTTTTATAAGCATTCAAACTTCAAATTTTGACCGAAATTTATATATTTTATATATACATATATATTTTTATTTTCATACATTAGTAGTTAAAAATATATAAAATGTTCTGTTTTTATTATTAAGGATTAAAAATTTAAAACAAGGGTTTTCATAAGTAGTTTATAAGTAATCAAAAAATCAAAAAAATATATTAAAAAAATAATTTTTTATACACATTTTAAGTTAAAATTTGGATAAAATTAGATATTTAAATAAAGAATAACAATGTGAGTTTTTACATTGCAATTTAAAACTATATTTTTTGTGGATGCTTGAAACTTTTAAAGTATATTAATATATTTTATACACTCAATGATATTTTCAAATGCAATGTTTTCTGCAAAAATTAATTCAACCTACTGTGTTATTAATAGTAAAAATAATTATTTTAATAGCAATAATATCATAAAATACACTTAGTTATGTAGGCTAAAGACGGTATGTCTTCGCTCAGAATCGTTTTTCGTATACAATGATTTATATCATTGAATTCAAATTTAACACATTCATAAAAGTGATCCACTCAACACATACTTAATGTACAGTAGAGCGGTACTCACTTATCGACTTTTTTTTCTTGTTTTTCCCGATTATTTTAAAAAAATAGTTGAAATTTTCTATTTTGACCTGTTATAAGTACCAACTAGATACAATTTTCTATCAGTAACCACTAACCAAAAAGTTTAAAATTGAAGCATTTTTCCCACGACTTAAGTGTTACTGGTACGCAAAAACAATAAACCTACATCGTTGAAAATCAAAATATTCTTCGCTCCACTTAGGCCTCAAAATCTAAAATAGTAAGACAATTATTATTTGTTGAAATGCCTATACAATTATTATTAGTGTTGTATCATTGACCATTGTAAGAACTTGTGTGCACATATGACGTATCAATATTGTATTTCACTATTGGTCTTCTACTTATAATATCACTTATGTCCTATTAGAACATAACTTTCCATTGTTTTATACAGTTGTAGATTATGAGTAAAATATAAGTTGCAACGATGGCATATAATTATTATATAAATAGGGCTTTTCGATGTACTTAAAGATACTCGCTCACGGTGTATACAGTCACTACTCGCTAATTATGTAGTCCAGTACTCCGGTTGTATGTTAAATTTATATACTATTAATATTAAACATAAACATTAACTATTATTATTTATTTATTATATTAGATATATATTACAGTATTTACATGCGTAATCATAAAATTGTGTTATTTATCTACATTAAATACCTAAATCCTAAGTCTACTTAAGCTTCAATTTCAATGGAAATTACATTAAAATAATAGTAATAATAAATTAAATTAAGAATGATGGGTCTTCCTTGGTTAGCTTCATCATCCTGTACAAAACGAGTGGAAATTACGAAGGTTTTGAGGAGAGACAAGGAAATTTATACCACCCAATAGTACTGGAGCATTTATTTTGGAATTAATATCGCTTTAGACAATAACACAACCCCTATATTAGCTAACGAGTTTAAGTCGAGGACACAAAGAACCGCAGTGCAATCATGTGATTCGTATTTAATTATTAAAACAAAAACACAATACCTACTTGAGAAATTTCCGCTGGAAACGCTCTACATGACACTTGTCAGTATAAATGATATAGGATCTCAGACTACTGTACTATTATACACCAATACTGAACGGATAATTTAAATATTTAGATTTTAGTTAGGTCTGCTTGCGTCCCATAATTAATTTAATACGTAAGTAGTCTGGATCAAAAGGGTCAAAAACACCACTTGCGGTTTGTGCCCCCGATATACTTTTTCTTTTACGTATAACCTAGTTGCACACAGAAAATCGATTATTTGAATGTACTTTGAATAAAATTATAAACAATAGTCATCCATCAAGTGTCATAATTGTTCGCAGTTATTTCGACTTCTTCGCAGTATTCGCGCGTTTACAGTTAAGAATAATTGTTTTAAAACGAGTAGTAAAAGAATTAAAATAAGCGGTTATAATATCATAAATAGACAGCCAAAAAAAATTAAAACAATAAAATTGGACAGTTTTTTTAAAAAAGATAAGTTATTACTCGTTTTAAAAGTAGGTTTCTATTTATAACTAGAAAGTTAATAAAACGATGTACCTACTTAATATAAAAAAAAAAAACAAAATGTTTGAAATGTTTTGATGTTAAAACTTTAACATTTTTTTGTTATATTATATTTATATTTGACAAGTATTCCAATATTACACTATATATATAAGGTCGCCATTCTCTGTCAGATAAACACGTAATAGCCAATAGGTTAAATGTAAATGTATAATACTAAATACAATAATAGGTACTTAATACGAATTATCAACATAAAATCATTTCGTTTATTTTTTTGGATTAGTCAAAAATAATCATGTAAAAAGTTAGTGTTTAGTGTTTAGTGTTTATATTATTTATTTTTTTAGGAAGATTTTAAAAAACATAAAAATTGTATTCCAAATTTTATATATTTTTAATTTTTAAGTTATTTATGATTTCATGAGACCATACATCTTTTATTGTTGTAGAATTCTGAACTAAATGTTAAAAATGAACCTGTTGAAACAATTAATGATTGTAACGTTAAGGTACGTTTTCCTTGCAGCGTCTGGTCGCGGCGTCCAGACGCCGTGTCTCTGGTCTAATGCGTTTCTATGTGTTTATTTTCCTATGTGCGTTTGACGCGACGTAGGGGCGCGTTCGACGCGGCGGTTGGCGGCAACACCGGTCGAGACCAGTACATCGCATCAACCGCCAGCGTCAAGATGTCAAAAAAGTTTATATTTTCCTCTGAGGAGGACGAAATTTTGTTCAAAAAAACAAAGTTTTATACGATTGTTCACATCCCAAAAATAAGAATATATTTTTCAAAGATACACTCTGGAAAAGTCTATCAGAAGAGCTTAATAGAACTGGTAAGTAATATATTTAAATAAATAATATTAATATATTAAAATAATAATAATAATAATATATAAATGATATAATTATAGAATATTATAATATTATATTGATAAATTTGGTTTATTTATATCGATTGAGACGAAAAAACTCTCGAAATTTGTTGTCATCAGTAGAAAGATGTCCTTTGATTAGTTTTTCAAAAAACCCTTCAGATTTTCTTCTTGAAAATAAGACTAATTTGATTTCTTTTTTGATTTGTTAAATTAAAAAGTAATTCATCATCTTCAGCTTCTTCTTTTAACAACTCATATAATATACAATTATTGTTTAAAATTTGATTTAAAATTATTTTGTGATCCATATTAAAGAATATCGACGATATCGTACAAAGACGTCCGCGTAGAACCAATGTAGGAATGGTTTTTAGGTAATATACTAATATGACAAAATTATGGGCCGCGATAAATGGTTGCGTAAAATTTGTTGCCAACATGAAACTTTTAAAAATACTCTCTCTATACCACTCTGCTGTACAAAAGGTATCAGAATAGATGTGTTACCTAGTTGAATTCAATGATATATTTAATGGTATAGATTGCATTCAAATATTATATGATCTAAATTTAGGTTGCCAACCTTTTCCAATAAGTGAACTATATTCTTAATTTTAAAACTGATGATCGACATATATTTATTTATTTGCATTTTTTTATACTAGAACATGAAGTTTATACAAGATATGTATCGTGTATACTACATTTTTATTGCGATCGATCTATATTCCTATAAAGATCGACTGATTGGTGATGCTTTCTTGATTCCTGATTTCGATTTGTAAAAGTTTTTTAACAATTTAGAAAAAAATTGACGAGAAATTTGGTTTTGGTCATTTTTCGATTGAATATTTGTAAAAAAATTGGAGCGGTCGCGGCGTTTAGACGCTGTGTAGAAAACAGTCTTGACGCGGCGTTCAAACGCCGCGTCTAGCGTCGACTAGCCGCAGCGTCCGAACGCCGCGTCCAGACGCTGCAAGGAAAACGTACGTTTACATAATCCTTTGCTCCACCCACCACCCAGCCATCCGTGATAACGGATTCTGTAACAATTTCTCTCCATCATCCTAATACAGTACCTAACTAATCTATATTATTATATTATAATACGTGCCAGCTATAATATGTTCGCCTAATCATTGTGAAGTTATATAAAAAAAAAAGCATAGCAACACAAGCATGAATATATGTAATGTAAACCGAACATTCCCGTTTAAATAGTGTAAATGTTTTAGTGTTCTTTATAATAATAGTTTTTTATAAACTTCTTAAGTTAAAATTTTGACGAAATACGTAAAAAACACAAAAATTTGCAGTATTTTTGATTTAGAAATTCATAAAAAATTTTTTTGTTGAAATCTAAGATTTAAAAATTCTACACAAGGTTCTTTAAAAGTTTTTCTACCTTTAACAATAAAACAAAGTTTACCGGAAACTCAAACAATTTTTTTTTTTAAGCGTTTAGAATTATGCATTGGATATTCATCCGTAATCTACCGATTTCTCAGGAAACGATTTTCTTTTTTTATTGTAATTTAAAAGCGAATAATTGGATATTGAGGTTATAATTATTTATAAGTACACCATTATCTACATTTTAAAAATATTTTTAATCTTTTTTAAGCTAATTATAGGCATACGAAATTTTTGATTTTTTTTTATAAATATTGATGGGGCAGATGCCAAAATATGCAAAAATATGTTCTAAAATCTTTGAGTACCTACTTACTTTACATACGATAAAGTTAACCTAAAAAAATATGCAAATGCATGAAAATCCTTATTCTAGTAATAACCGTTATCGTTATACCCTTTTGAGTATTTTTATTTAATTATTTTTAATGTAAACAGAAAATGATTTTTGTTAATTACATAAGTACCTATTAAAAAAAATATGGTAATATTGATAAGAACACAAGTTATCACATAGTTGGTTGATTACATCGGTCAGTTCTTTTATCATAGCCTGTATATGAATTAAGTTAAAAATATACTCAATAAATATCATACATGAACAATATTAATAAACTTTATTATAAAACAATCTAATCAAATAAAAATAAAATTCTATAACTTCTATTATATTAAATGACTTTGCCATTCAATTTCCTTCACTATACTTTTTGTACTAACGAGCTTCTAATTCTCCCATAGTGTGTGGCCCAAGTTACATTATCACAATATCGATAAAAACTTTTTCATTGAGTTAAAAAGCTTGAAAATTTAATCGATGTTCCTCATAAGTTAGTTTAATAGCAGTTCAAAAATATTAAAAATACATATAGGCACAATTTTTAAAATATTAAATATTTGCAAATTTTATTGTAATTAAAAATTTATAAAATATTCAATTTTTATAGCTTAAGATTGAAATATTAAAACAAAGTTTTTTGCAAGTATTTAATAATGTAACTAAAAAAACAAAAAATATATTTACATGGTTGATTAGCATAGACATTTTAATTTAAACTTGGACGAAATTATATATTTAAATAAAGAATAACAATGCTAGTTATTTCAATGTAATTTTAATATATGTTTTGCGAGTGCTCGAAACTTTTAAAGTATATTATGATATTTTATACACTCAATGACATTTTTAAATTCAATGTTTTCTGCAAAATTAATTTACCTACTATATTATTAATAGTTAAATGAATTATTTTAATGGCAAGAATATCATAAAATATACTTATAGTTATGTAGTCTGACAGATCAGTCTTCGCTCAGAATCGTTTTTTGTATATAATAATTTATATCGTTGAATACAAATTTAACACATCCATAAAAGTGACCTCACTGGACACACACTGTACAGCAGTACGGTACCCATCTTGCCGACTTTTTTTGTAACATAACGTTTTGGGGCAGTAAAAGTACTTTGATTTTTTTCATCGGCATTTTTTCTAGCATAAAAGTGAATCTAGTTGGTACTTAATTGAAAAGTCAAAGGTAAAAAAATCCTAACAGTTTTCAATCGCATCGGGAAAAACAAAAATAAAAATTAAGAAAAAACGAGAATTTTTACGCAAAGCCAAATGTTGTCAAAATCGACTTTCCTTTAAAGAATAATAAATACATGGTATTTTCATCAAATATTTATAATACCATTTACAATATACTATAATATTTTTAAAATATTTCGACTTTTTATTTATAGGTAAAAGATATATTTTGTAAATTATTTTGATTTTATTATTGTCAATAAATAATTTTTTGCTCTGTCCATATAAAAAATAAACATGAGATTCCCCAAAAGTTTTTTTACTTTTCACAAAAAAAAAGTTTACTAGAAATTCGAACTTTTATAAGCGTTTGAAATTAAACATTGGATATTCATCTGTAAACTACTAATTTATCAACGTACAATGTTCTTATTTTGTTGTAATTTAAAAACAAATAACATCAAACACTTAAAATTTACACTGAATGTTTGGATTATTATTTTTTATATACCATACAATTTTAAAAATATTTTATAACTTTTTCAAATAACTATGCAAAAGAAATTTAAAATTTTTTTACTATCAATATTGATAAAAACATTTTGGTTGGATTAAAACACTAAAAAATGTAATATAAGGTTTTTCATAAGTTGTTATAATAGTAGTTTAAAAATATTAAAAGTATATAAACACAATTTACTAAAACCAGACCAAATCAAATCAAAAATAATACATTTGAACTGGGACTGGGCAGAATTACTCTCAAATATTATTGAGCCGGGGACTACACCAACGACTTGACTATTTTTATATTTTAGAACCGGACCAGACCGGACTATGTAGAGCAAAATTGTACGAAATTAGATAGGTATTTAAACAAAGAATAACGGTTTTTGTTATTTTATTACAATTTTAAAATATTATTCGTGAGCACTTGAAATATTGAATGTACGAATATACTATTATATTTTAAACACATAATTGACGTTTTGAAATTCAATTTTTTCTGCAAAATATATTCAACCTACTATTACAAATGTTAACCTGGACCACCAAAGTGTAACAGAGTCCGCTGCTGGATTCGTCGAAGTTAGTGCCCATGTTAGTGATTTGAATGATAACAAAAGACTGTAACTGAATCAAACCAAAGGCGACAACAGCATACGATGGACTGAACAATATAAAAACTAGAAACGTTAACACCCAATGGCTCATACAGCGTACAGATTGTCTATATAGCGAGGGTGGTGAACCTATGGAACGCGTGCCATAAGTAGCGCTTTAGTCAAATTTCCACGATATGCAAAAATATTTTTATTTCATTTTTGAATCTTACGTTTAGTGGAGGGGAAAAAATAGTGAACAAAATTATTTATTATTTCCAAAAAATAAAGTGATTAGCATTATGAAAGTTCGAAACTCGCTGCTTCCAGACATAATATTTTTTACTTTGAAAAAATAATTGCTCGTTCCAAATTAATTCAATATCCGTCACATCATATTTATAAACAATTTTTTATAGGTGAGTTAGGTTAGGTTGGGTACCTAAAAACATATATAAGTACTTTACCTGCACATGATTTTTTTTAAAAATTTAAGTTAAAAATGTTAGCACGTAACCCAAAAAAGTTCGCGCCATTCCGCTATATACAATATAAATAAAGAATTAGGAAAATAGAAATAAAGAACACTAACGTTATTATTATCAAAATTTCTAACAGAAGATAACCCACACGCGTATTACGAAACATCCTTACAAAAATGCCAGAAAATTAACGAGATAGAAGTTAAATTAAGGGAGCTGGAGCGTAGCATGTTTTAAGGAGTAGGTAATATTTAGTCAATGTATATGACATGTACATTTGGACTAAGTCAATGTATGAGTAATAAATTAATATTAGTGTATGTAATTCGTTATCGCTTTTAATTCTCGTACGCGTATAAATATATTAATACGGAAAATAAAATATATTTTTGTTTGCATAACATAAAAACTACTAAAAGCGGTAGTAAATTAAACATATTTCCTGAAGTTCGATTGTAATTTCGAAAAAATGGTTAAATTCATAAATTTCTAGACTAGGTTATTTAGGTTATCTATCAATTTAAAATCTAATATGCCTAAAATAAATACAAGTGTAATAGAATTATTTCACGGAATTTCAAAAATAATATCTTAATTTTAAGGTTCTTTAAAATTGAAAATTTTAAATCAATTTCCTAAATAGCCTGTTTTTTTTGTCAAAGAACTCATAAGTGTATTAAAAATTAAAATCAGACATTGCGAAGTATGTATAATTTACTTCGATTTATTGGTCTAAAACGTATGAAAAATACGTGTGCTACGATACATAAGTGTGGCCAGATATTTATAGTAGGAAGTACAATTGTGCAAGTACAGTATTTTGGCTATTATTGTCACATCTTGTAAATCTAATAGAAGTTTTCTATCTTAAGACATATCGAAACATACCTCTGAAACTCTGTTGACTAAATCAATAATAATAACATAATCATTTTTACATTCACCATTCAGTAGATTTAACAGTTAAAGACTAATTATTCAAGCTACCTATAAAAATAAAAGGAGTTTATATAGACAAATTCAATGCATTTGTAACAATATTATAAATATGTTACATGACGCCTATGTATATTATATATAAATTCTACATTATGTACAATCAACTGCAGAGCGATACAATAATATTAACACACACGCATAATTATAAGGCCTATCGCCAACACACACCATGTATAATGTAGTCAGTTCGACAGACACGACCGACAGGAGCGAACTCATCGATACCTACACATATTAACAGCCATCTTAAAGAACAGTAAAGTACTTTTTAATATATAATAATTATTCTAGATATAAAAACCAAATGTGTTTTTTATTGATAAACACCTCATTCACAAGTGCTCTAACCCCCAACTACGGAAAACTTATCCATAAGGAATAGAAAACCTTCCCTGGATAACTAATATCGTAACAAGGTTCCCCGACCACGTTGCACATTTTTTATACTTAAAAAATAAACAATTTAAGAAATATAGCCTTATTAATCTACATTTTTAATGTTCATAATGTACAACAATAATTGTCGAGATATGATACTAACCATGTTAAAATATCAATAAATAGAAAATTTAAAGACAAATTTAAGAAATAAAAAAAAACGATAGTAAAATCCATGAAAAAATTATACTATTTTATTTATTCGGTTGACTTCATATAGTAAACGAATTTATTTTATTTTATTTATTTAATCATTTAATGTTTAAAGTGTGTTGTATAGGCAATTTTATATTTTATTGAAATTTTAATATTTTTGTAATTTCCTCACACACAATTACAGATATAAATAAAAAAAGTTGTACACTAAGGATTGAAAACTTAAAACAAAGTTTCTCATAAGTATTTAATAGTGTAGCCTAAAAAATCAAAAAAAAATATATTTACATTTTACATGGTTGATTTTTATAGATATTTTAACGAGCAT
Source organism: Pentalonia nigronervosa (assembly GCA_014851325.1). Taxonomy (NCBI): domain Eukaryota; kingdom Metazoa; phylum Arthropoda; class Insecta; order Hemiptera; family Aphididae; genus Pentalonia; species Pentalonia nigronervosa. Next base: position 28,057 of record JACXSJ010002409.1, on the reverse strand, counting down.
TTTAAGTTCAAATTTGTACATCAAAATATCGAAAATTTGTAAATTATTTTGAGGTTAAAAATTTACAAAATATTCAGTTGTTTATAGAAAATATTTTTTATTAATATTTATCAGAAAATAATTAAGCTAAATAAAAGAATAATCAAATGCTTTAAAATAAATAGCTTAATGTGATTGAGTACCGATCATTTTTAAGGAGTCGAGTATAAGCAATTTGAAGGCATTCTCATAGCACGTGCATGAGTAGCTTTAAAAACTACTCATTTTACTTAAATCACTTCGATCGTTGTATTTATGCGATAACAATTCTGACAATTAATTTGAATTCAGTGAGAAGTCTAATTGAGATCGGTCTAGCCATTGTTGTTTTATTTAATAATATTTTTAAACACTACTACAAGATTTAATATTTTTCAAAAAATTTAAATCAAATTCCTGAAATTTTGAGGGCAAAATTAAAAAAATGTGATCCGACCGATCTCATGTAGACTTCATGCCGAATTCATATACATTTTCAAAATTCTTATCAATATAATGATTGGACCAATTGAAGTTAAATGGGTAATTTTTGACGGAAAAATTGACCGGTACTCAATTTCCTTAAAAACATAATATAATATATAGAATACAATATAATTATAATTAATATATTAAATAAGAATCATTAATTTAATATCCGGAAAAAATGTTTGACTTGAACTTTACAAACTGGTGGTATAGCTGGTACGATAAATGTGATGTGTTAACTGTGCACCCACAAGTGATAATTATTTTAATTATTCTAAAAAGCAGTAATCACATTTATTTATTGATTCGGTGACGGTTCGGTCTCAGTCTTTTTCAACAATTTGAAAATAGAACGGTCCGGTTTCGGTCCAGTTTAGTTATTTTAATGATAAGTCCAGTCCAGTCTTAATCATAGTTAAAATTAACCGGTCCGGTCTGGTCCGTACAAATATGGATCAAGCAGAGCTCTAGTATGCACAGCATACACTTTACAAATTGAAAAAATATTTTTTTTGAATTTTACTAATTTAATATTTTATAATATAATATTTGTGGATTTTCTTCCAAGTTCAGTAGGATTGATTAATCCACAACGCCACGGTTGCGCCGAGCTATAGTCCTTATAATATCTAGTGGCTAGCACCTACCATGTTTATTATGTACGCAGTATGCGCGTTGGCGATTGTATACAGAAACTCGTGACAATTATTTATATTTCTTATTGATAATATTAATAACAAAACATAGAACGCTCGCGGTCGTGTATTCGTCACACGTGTATGCGGGGATCAGTATTGCATACGTTATCGTCGACCGTCGTCCATCGCGTTATTTTATCGGCTGCAGCGTGTAATATATTAATAAATACGTAAAACTTTGTTGTATGTTTAAAGCTAAATTTTAAAAACAGTATGAGGGGGGGGGGCAAAGTCCCTACGATTTCATTAACTTACTGGAACAATTAGTGAGTGCCCCAATACGTCTTGGGCAGTGTCCCTAAATTGTTTTTTAACATATCACTATAATTTCTAATTGTAAATTAAAGACTATGTAATATTAAAATGTACATAGAATCAAGTTTTATGTACATGGACGACATTAATGTTCTAATTTGTAATAAATATAAAGGCAATTATACTCTAAAAAGTTCACATACTGATTAGATTAATGAGAGGGCTGTTCACGGTCTTTCATTTAAAAGCGACTTATAAGCGCATGGATTTTTTCGACGAGTTGTGCATCTATGAGCTGGTGCAGGTTCCGCTTATCTAAATATTAAATTAACAAGATGTGCGATAACACGTCTTGTCATAGGCCATGTCTATAGATACTGTACTGTTTTTGTTAGATGAAAATTGGTGAAAATTAATGAATAATGGTATATGCACATAAATATTTTTAATTTTACTACACTATCACGAGTGTTCACGACAAATAAAATGTCCATAATCTTTTCGAACATATTATTATAATAATAAAAAATTAATACCTACATTTTATAATGCCCTTAAAAAAATTCCGGTCGAGCCTGGGCTCGACAGACTCACCCTGTGCACACGTCTATGCGTACATAATAACATAATATAAGACACCTGTAAATCAAAAGCATTCCACAACAAACAGTAATTTTATTTTATTCACTCATGGATTATATCCTCTCCTTACTATTCTGTATTCATCACTGGTAATCTTCACAGACAGCTTAACTTAAGCTGCTTAAGCATAAATGGTGAGGTGTTGTATATAGATAATTTAACTAATTGATATTTGATCTTTAACACCAAGTAAACAAATTATAATAACAACTTATCGTTCAGTACCGCTCTGTAATGAAATAAAATCATTGTATATACCTACGATTCTGAGCAAAGACGGTCTGTCAGCCTAAATTACTAAGTATATTTTATGATATTATTGCTGTTATAGTAATTAATTTTACTATTGGATATTAGTTATGTAGTAGGTTAAATTAACTTTTGCAGAAAAAATGCATTTAAAAATTTTGTGTATAATATATAATAAAATATATAAAATGTTCTAAATACCTATAATATAATTTCGTATAAATTTGAACTTCAAATGTTCATAAAAAATTAATTTTTAATGTTTTTTGATTTTTTATTATACTATTAAATACTTACGAAAAACATTGTTTTAAATTTTCAATCCTTAGCTATAAAAACTGATAATTTTACATAATTTTCACTACTAAATAATTTGGAAACATTCGAGATTTTGATTAACTTGGTTAAAATTTGAACTTTAAATGCTAATAAAAAATAAGTGTGTATTTATATTCTAAAATTTTTAAAACTACATTTAAAACAACATTCGAAAAATTTTGTTTTAAATTTTCAATCTTTAGCTATAAAAATTGAACATTTTATAAATTTTTAACTACAAAATAATTTGCAAATGTTCAATGATGAATTGATGATTAGGTCAAAATTTGACGTTTAATGCTTATAAAAAAAAATTGTGTATATTTATTTTCAATTGTATCTGCTATTTTAATTTGCGAGGAATTTTGTACTAAATTTTCAAGCAATTTGATCCAACGAAAATTTTTTTTTATCGATATTTAAAGAAAAAATTTAAAAAGAAAAACAAAAATATCTTAAGCCTACAATTAGCTTGAACATTTTCAAAATAAATTGAAAATTTTATGGTGTATAGAAAATGTTTATATAACATTCAGTGAAAATTTCATGTATCTACGGTCGTTATTTCTTTTGTTACACCAAAAATCAAAACCAATTTTAAAAAAAATTTACTTTGTGAAATTCCTGTTTTTTTATAATTTTTTTTTGTTTTTCCCAACGCGTTTAGGAATTTTTTTTACTCTTGACCACTCAAAGTATTAACTAGATTCACTTTCCTATCAGAAGAGAGAAGCACTTTTACTGCACTAAATCGTGATGACAGACATGAAAAAAATAACACAGAACATAGTAAAATCGATACATTCATTGTCCACTTAGAATCTAAAATAATAATAATAGGAAAAATTTTTTCTAAGTTTTCGTGATTTTTAAAAATTAAAAAATTATTTGTGAGTTGACTTTTTTTAATAAAAAAAAAAGTCGTAATCCATACTTAGATATTAGTTATATCTTATATGTACTTACGTACCTATTACTTATATTAATCCATCATGAATATATTTGCATTTGTTTATTTCTTCTACACCAATAAAAAATTTGCAGATACTCTAATTTTTTTCAATGCATTTTTTTATTTTTCCTAATTTATAGATTTTTTGATCACTTGATACATTTATTTAGTAGATCCAATTACTTATTAGCATTGATCATAAATACTATAGATAGACCCCTGCGATAAAAAATAGCCGTAAATTATTCCCGATAATGAGCGCTAATGAATTTGGTCTATAATAAAATAATTATTTCTATTTTTATTGTTACAACACCATGTAACTCATATAAACATAATTTTAGTCGCCAAATATACCATGATGGGTTATCTATATATTCTATAATAAATGGTAAATGGTAACTAACTAATTAGGAACCTTGTTTTAAATTTTTAATCCTTAACTATTATAAATTGTTAACTATAAAATAATTTGTAAGTTTTCAAAATTTTATCAAAATTTAAAACTTTTAAAACTTTAAAAAAATCGTGCTGATGTATCTTTAATATTTTTTTTTATTATAACAATTTGTGAGGAACCTTGTATTAAATGTCTAAATCGTTAATTTACGAGTGAATATCCCATTTCAATGTCGTATAAATATGAACTTCATGTGCTCATAAAAAATTATTTTGAATTTACACTCTATTTTTTTTTAATTTCACTAAGAACCACTGCTTATACGGAATCTTGTTTTCAATATTTAAGTTTTTTGACAAAACAAAATTTTTTATCAATAATAATTTAATAAAACTAATAAAAATTGAAAATTACTTATGCCTATAAACAGCTCAAAAAGAATGGAAATATTTTGATAATTTTATCATTAATGGAAAATCGCTCCATTCATAATCTAAAAGAATTCATTTGTCTGAATGATCTAATACTGCAAATGTTTACAAATGTTTAAAAAGATTTATAAAAACATAATCTCGTAATTTGTATTTTTATATTTTAAGCGGTGTGATTAAACTATTAAAGATTCATCATGAATGTATTGATTTTATAGTGTGTTAATTTTGTGAAAAACTAGTTTGTATCAAATATTTTGAAGTTAAAATAATATTTAAATACATTTTCTTACCTTATATCTTGCATTTTATTTTTTTAAATTGTGTATATTTCAGACAAAAAGACGTCGCGCTCTGTAAGGTATTTTTGTGCCACAAATCAAAATTTGTTTTTTTTTATTCAATACATTAGTTCTATAGTGTTTTTTCAATGTGTAGTATACCTTTATGACACTAGTTCAGATGAACGTATGCAAGTAACTGCTCATGAAGTACTGCAGAACTGCAGCTGTAGCTGCATCGCCAAACGCATGCACTCACCAATGCATACAGGTAGGGTGTGTAGTGGGCGTAGATTTAATACCAATCAGAATACTGGATTAGATTACCTCACTACAGTCTCAATAGTATATCATAAAATTCAATATTAATATATAATACCATACTATAATCTATACAGATTACAGAGCCGTATTAACGATGGACTAAGTGGGTAATTGCCCCCAGTGTCATAATTTTATATTTTAAGAATAACTTAGCAACACACCTTTGTCGTTTAAAACAAAGTGACTGTCGATATTGATACCTAATCTTATCTAATTAATGAGTAGTTTGTTATTTATTCCCACTACACGAACCGATTTTGAGAACTGGGTTGTTGGACCAATTTAAATAAAGTTTTCTAAGTTATATTTTAGTTATATTTTACAGATCCTAGAAACTTATAACCTGCGTTCATAAACTGACATGTTTAAAGTCGATATAGCAACGTATTTAAAAGTTTATTAAATATTTGAAATAGTAATAATATTATACAGTACACTATCATCTGAGTAACCGCATGTTCTTGAGGGTAGTTATTGAAGATCACATGAGTATCGAAATACAAATTGAAATAATTAATGTATTATGAATTAACTATAGGGTAGGTTATTATACCTATAGTAAATCGAACTATAATGTAATTTTAAAGAAATAAAAAAGAAAGTTTGTCTTTACTTCACGATTCAAACCCGACTGCTGGCTATGCCATTAATATATAAGCTCGTACTCAACGATCCTGTATTCTGTTAACCAAAGTAAATTCGCTGAATTTTGAGTGTGACATAAACAACGAGTCAGTAATCTGTAAATCGTTACAGCGTCAACATATTTTTAAGACAAATAAAAACAATAAAAAAATTAGAGTGTGGCGCGGTCGTACACTCAATTTGTGGAAACGCTCTGAGTGTACGTACCGGCCGGTGTTGCTAGTTCCCGGATGGGTGACCACTCGGGTTTATAACAAGTGTCCTTGCCACACATACAAAAACATGTTATAACCAACCGTACCTCAACCTACAATAAAAAAACCTACTATAAAAAAAAAACCTACAAACAGTTAATGGCCATAGTTGCCGGGCTTAAGATCAATAAAAAAAAAAAAAAACAACAATAAATAATTATTTGAAAAACGGGCAACGGTTGATTTTAAGTTATAACCAAATATTTTTTCGACATTTAAAAATATGTGGTCATTATCTTTATAACATATAAATGTGAAAAAGAAAATTTATGTAACGCATGTTCTCTGAAACTACTCATCCGATTATTTTGATTTTTTTTTTTAATGAAAGAGTCAATAAAATATAATTGAGAAAGTTCGATTTTTTTTTTTTGTAACTTTTTAAATTTAGTAATGTTGTTATTGAATGATAATTATAAGATTTATCGGGCTTCAATCGAATTAATATTTATTAGAAACTAAAATAATGTGTAATATTCCTATTTGCCAAATAATGGAAAATAACGACATTAAAATTGTACTTTCCGAACGAGGTGAAGATCTAGTGCTATACTTGATATATACTTAGGTTAGTAACTCATAACCTACCTTATTCTGATTTCACTCACTTTACGCATCTCAATCTTGTTAATATATATTTTTGATTTTTTTGAGTTACACTAATAACTACTTACAGAAAACCATGTTTTATATTTTCATTCTTTTTAACCCAACAAAAATATCGATATTTATAGAAAAAAATTATAATCTCAACATTCAATAAAAATTTCAAGTGTCTACAGTTATTCTATAGCAATTTTACTGTCCACTTATTAAACAACATTATTACATTGACTGATAAATATCATATCGTTCACGATACGAACGCGTTCCACAAAATATTGTACATTAGGTACATTTAAGTTCATCTGTTGATTTCAATATGAATACATTGAATGAAATAATCAGCGAACATGATAAAGTTTTGCTATGTTTAAATAACTTTGAATATTATAAACGAATGGTTTTAAAGTCCGGTGAAGAAAAGTGGTAGTGTGAAAATAAAAAGTGTTCCGCAGTTTTGAAAACAATTAGTTTAATTTATGAAATATAATATAATAAATAATAACTATAGACATTGCTATAACCAATGCTATTACCTATATATATATTATTTTATGAACCAACTACTAATCATTATTGTTAATTATAAAAACAATTTTAATTAGTATAAAAATATATAATAGTATTTATATATATAAATAAATATACTTGAATAATATTAAAATAAAAAAATGTATAAAAATTATAAAATTAAATCGATGGAATTTACATTTTTTTTTTCAGGTAAAAAAAAGTACGGTGGAATTTACATTAATAAATATTAAAAATATCGGTGGAATTTACATGCGCCCTACAAAACATCTTTATAAAATGAATTTAGTAATCGATGCTAAGAAATTAACGAAATAAAAGTTAAGTTTAATAAAATAATATTTACAAAACTGAATATTTTTTATTTTATTAATTTAAACTAGTATTAAATTCTGAGCTGAGCGAGGAATGTAATGATTTTACAAAGATGTTTTTTTTTCTGTCTGTATACACGTCACACAATAAATATTTGAAATAATATAAAATATATATATAAGGCCGCTTTAGACGTTCGTGTTTTCTCGCACGATAGAAACGGTGCGCCGTGTGTACGATCAGTCCCGGCGGATTGGCGTGCGACGCACAAAGATCGAACCAAAAAAATATGATACACGCCAATCCTACATTCTTTCATTTTATATAGAATTGGGAAGAAAGTACGTCCGTTTAAAGACTAAAAATGTCCATATTCTCATGCGATTGGCGTGGCACCTGGCATTTCGAAAATATCAATAGTTTTGTTCACGTTTCACTTGCTTTCGGACTTCAGTAGATTGTAGTCTTGTATATAGTACTTTGTGCTTAAACTTTTTATTATATTTGATTTACATTTGTTTAGTTTACAATTTTATTATGTACAAATTAAAACAAAAGAAAATTGCAATTGCAAGTGCCGCTATTTATGCGTTAACAAAAGATAATAAAAAAAAGTTCAAAATGGGTTAAGGATTGGAAATTGAATCGCCATCAATTTAATGATATCACGCTTCTCCTTGAAGTCAAAGAACACAATCCAGATGACTATAAAAATTATCTTAGAATGGATTCAAAAAATTTTCAGTTTTTACTTGAGCTTATAGAACCAAAGATAAAAAAACAAGATACTGTAATGAAGGTTACAATAAGTGCAGAAGAAAAACTTATAGCAACTCTCAGATTTCTCGCCACTAGAAGGTCATATGAAGATTTAAGATTTAAAATAGTACGTGTATATCAGCTCCAAGCTTGTCATTTATTATTCCCGAGATGTGTAAAGCGATATTTAAAGCCTTGAAAATAGATTACATAAGGGTAATTATTAATATATTTAAATCATTAATTAATACGAGTATAATTTAAAATAATTATTTTATATTTTATTTATTTTGTAATTATTAATACGGTAACCAGTTAGGTTGAATTATTATTATTTGTATATTATCATATAATATAGAAATTTTAAATATCCACGAATAATATTTTTAAATTATAACACAAAATAAAAATCGTTCTCCTTCATTTAAATATCTAATTTCATCTAAACTTGAACCTTAAATAACTATAAAAATACAATGTTTATATATTTTTTAGATTTTTTGGTTACACTTTGAAATACGTAGTACTTTGTTTTCTTAGCTATAAAAATTGAACATTTTATAATTTTTTTTATGAAATATTAAATGTTTATAAAAATAAATCATACATATGTATTTTTAATATTTTTCAACGACTATAATAATTTTTGCAATATATCAAAAGCCTTTTATTAAATTTACTACATTGTATGAGTACATCCCCTTAGAATCTAAAAATTAGTCGTTAAATAAAATATAAAAATCGTGATGTAGCTGGTAAAGTGCACTTTGTTTTAAAAAAAAAAGTATATATATTTTATATTTTCCATATATAACAAAATAAAATAATTTACTAGGAACTTCTTTCAAAAAAAAAAAAAAACATGTAAATTAAGTTAAAAAAATTATTTATATTAATAAACAAAATAAATAATAAAACAATTAATCCTTTTTTAGATTATTATAAATATATACCTGAGCTCAAGTATATTTTTGATTGAAGCAAATAAAACAAATAAATTAATATGTATAGACCTTCGGATAAAATTATAAAATAAAAACATAAAAATAAAACTTCTACTTTAAATTAAATATTTTTTTTTTTTTTTTTTTTTTATTTATTTAATAAATCTACAATCTATACAAGAGTTGGTATAATGAGTAGGTTTGATGAGTGAAATTAAGATGGCATGAGTAGTGTGATCAGGGAAGGTACCCAATGGTAACACCCTATGAAATTAAATATAAAATAAATCTTTTGTTAACTTTGCGGTTAATTTACATTACCGGTAAAAAGAATATACATATCAATATATTTTTAAATTTTCATTTGACCAATATCACTGTATTCAATCGATATAGATATGTATGATATGTTATCTATTTGAAAAGATGATGATGGACCTGATACATTTGTGGAGTTTGATGTATAAGAGTTTGGTCTATGATAGTTATATAAATAGTTTGGATACATGGGAAATACATATAATATGATAATAAGATGATTAAAATATATATATATGCTACTTATATGTGGTTTAAAAACTAAAAATAACGTTTCTCGTAATTTAATAGTGTAATCAAAAAATAAAAAATATATATTTACATGGTTGATTTTTATAGAATTTTAAATTTGGACGAATTTAGATATTTAAATGAAGAATAACAATATTAGTTATTCCGTTGTGATTTAAAAATATTTTTCGTGGGTACAAAACAAACTGTTATCTATTCCAATATATAATGATAATTTATTTAGTTAACTTTTTTTAGTAATTAAATTACATTACTAATTCTTTTTCAAAATTGTAACTAAATTATTCTTAAATCACTTTATTTTATTTGGTCAAGTGACATTATTTTTGAGTTCAAAAAGTAACTCAATATCAAAAGGAATTACTTTTTTTTCAAAAATATAACTGGAGCTTGATAACTATGTTATCAATATACGACAAATGACTACAATACATTAATATTAAATAATGACAATCAACAATATGAAATTATTAAAAGATACTCATTTTGTCACACATTAATCTTTATTAAATTGCACTTAATCGTCAAATTGTCAATTGCTAATACAAAAAGAAACACAGGTGGGAAAATTTTACTTATAATACTTATATTATATATTTTATTATATATATATATATTCATTATTAAATTTTGAAAAAAGTAATGAGTAATTTAGTAATTTAACTACAAAAAAGTAACGTAAATTGCACATAAATTACTTACAATAAAATGTAATTAAATTATCATCAAATTACTTTAAAAATAATTTCATTACAGTAACTTGTAACTTAAGTTGCTCCCCAACACTGACAGCTATTATACAGCAGAGTTGTACGCCTGTACCTATTTGTCGACTTTTTGTTGTTTTAGTCCTGGTTTTTCAATCCTTCAGTTATTCCTTAAATAACTATTCGTTGAATAAACTTTTTTGGTAAATAAACTTCCGAATAAAACAAAAAATATTGAAAGTGTTTTTCAATCCAAATTTATCTTCCGAATGGTTATTCAGAGAATAAAATTAATCAGAATAATAAACGTTAAGTGTAGTGCATTGTGAAACAAGTTTTAGAGATTTGCTTCATTATAATTGGTTGAAATATCTTATTACAGATAACAACGTTAATATCATAGAAAAATTTTATATTTTTTATCACAATTCATTAACATTTAATTATTAAATATCTAAACGATTGACGAATATGACGCTAAATAAAATAAATAGGGCTACAAACTTTTCTTTTGATGAAAAAGAATTGTTAATGAAATATGCAATGTAAAATAAACATATACTAGAAAATAAACAATCTAATGCTGTGTTGTGGAAGGACAAAAACATTTGCTGGTTAAAAATATCTCCAATAAATCCATTGTAAAAATAAATAATACCTAAACGGCTATTTATTTTTAATTTTTAATTTAAAAACAAATTATAATAAAAAATAACAAACGAGATATGTTAATTAATCTATATTATCTAATATTATATTATAAAATATCAATTTATTCGTTAAATAGCCTCTTATACTGTAGAAAAAGTAGCAAATAACATATTTGTCATTCATTCATCCAATAAGACTTTCCTACATTGAAAATCCGGAAAATAAAATATTTTTACTATCTGGCAAATAAATTTGGTTATTTGACGAATAAAATAGATTGAAAAACCAGGTCTTAATATAATATCAGGCTGCTGATAATTAAAGCAATTCCACGTCCACTACACTATTAATAATTTATAACATACATAATATACGTAGGTAACCAGGCGAGGTTAATTTGGTTTTGTTAATCTGCAACATATTATTAAAGCATTTTGCCGAACACTTAATTTATTTTACTGCATATTATTTTATTCGTATAAATCAACTATATAATTAATTACAGTGATCATTCTATTTGTACTATACCTGGTAATTCCAACAAACAACTGAACCGTAAATTGTATGCATACCTACATTTTGACTAATTAAAACTTATTATTTCAAGTTATGAAGTAGAAATATAGTAAAATAATATTAAGGGGCTGCAGCAACCATTTCTTCATACATTTAAATTAATAAGCGAAAAAGAATTAACCCGTCGTTGGTACACATATTGTTTTAACATGATTGTTACACTGTGAGCGCGGCGCTCACACTTCACTTTTTTAATTATTATTAATTGATCTATAAACTTAAAAAATCAAACCATATCTAGGATTATGTATATTTTTAGACTTCACTAAAAAGTATATAAATACTTTTTATGTACATCTCATAATTTATAAAATAAAAATAAAAAACTACAATCTCATTCCAAAAAAAAAATATTTTTTTTTCATATAAAGAAATACAAATTAATTAAAAACTTAATATAAATGAAAATTTATAAACTATTCAATTTATGACTGGTCTATTCACTTTCTGTAGTATTTGTTTCGTTGTGATCGTTACAGGAGGATACGCATGTGCTCATCGTATGCTCCTTACATATTGGAACGCTACATTTTACACATTTGGTCTACGAAATTATTTCAAACAAATAATGATATAAAATAATGATACAACTTGTACGTTATCGACTAAGGCGGTGATAATAAAAATATTGCGCGGTTAGTACAGTGTTAGCGCGACGCTCACTTAATCGGTACTGTCGACTTTGTCTAACGATAACTGATAGGCAATGACAAATAGCGTAATTATTCATTTTTA
>JACXSJ010002409.1:0-15610 GCA_014851325.1 Pentalonia nigronervosa | reverse complement strand
TTATTGGAAGATATTGAACATTTGTAATTATTATTTCAGCTGCTTTTTCGTGTACCGAATGTTTGTGTTCATCGTTTATTATTGACCGAATACTGTGATTTATTATGGATTACACAATAAATAAATAACAATTGATTGTACCCGCGCATCTAGATCTAAAATATATGGATGGCTTAAGCCCTCCCCCCCCCAAAGTTAAATTTAGCCAAATTATGTGCCATGGGAGCTTTGCCCCACTCCACCCCCTCACTAATTTCGCCAATGTTTGTACCTATCTAAACATTTAATAAATTTAAATAATAAAATTATTACAATAAACTTACTTCTTTTTTGTACGAATTGCTGAAATTGATTTTGGTTTACAGACACAACGCACACTTGTGTAACCGTGTGGCTTTTGAACCTTCCATTATAATTTAAATTAATGAATTAAAGAAATAATATTATTAAATAATATAGTCTACAGATAATAATTTTAACTCTCGTATTCTATTCACGTTAGACGGAACACACAATTATATTACCTTCTTCTTGAAAATTTATGATACAACTATTGAAAATAAGTTGTAGTTGGCTGTTATTGATGTCTAAATTAGAAGATTTAAATAGGGATTATACGCAATATAGCACTTTTACCATGGTTTCATACATGGACTTAATTTATTTTACCAAGAAAATAAATATTATTATTTTGCCAGTCGCATACTACAGCAATTGAAAATATTAATTATTAGAACACCGATAACACGTCATTTGTACGGCCGTATTGCCGAATTTATGGAATAATGACGTCAGATAGTCGTCGTCTGACGTATATAATAAATAATAATAATAATATACTATTCACTGTATTTCTGTAACAGCACATGCTACGAGCAGACCCAGCAAGTTTTTCATTCACAATTACTTTTTGTTCTATAGCCACAATTTGAATAATATATAATATTAATAAAATTGCATACCACCATTTGAAGTATGAGAATTTTAACTGCGGCCGAGCGTGGAGTTTTTTATGACACTTAACAGAAACGTATACGGCAAACATCGACGCAAACTACATAACACACTGAAGGGAACTGTCTCAATTAGTGATGGACACTATCGAATAATTCGATAGTGTTATTCGAATGTTTTTGGTAATTATTCAAGTGATATTTTATTATTCGATTTATTTCAGTTGTAGATATAAAATAAATGGACAAAATTACTTATCTGATAACTGATACTTATCAGAAAATATGTCCGCCAAAATTTAAAACACAAGACACTGTGTATCCATTAAATGAAGTGGCATTAAAATATGCAACGATACCTGCTACGTCAGTTCCATCAGAACGTATGTTTTCCAAGACCGGTCAAATTATGTTAGCAAGGCGTAATAGATTATTGCCCAAAAATCTTGATACACTTGTTTTTTTTTCTAATAAAAATATGTAGAAAATAAAAATTAATCAGAGGTGCAGATTATTCGTTACCGCCCATCGCTATATAGTTTTGACGTGACGACTGAAAATAACATCAACAAATATCGTCAAACATCGAATGCGCGGCTAATAGGATGTGGTGACGCCAGACGACGAGAGCGCATAAATACCATATATTATAATACTATAATACCATATATTATTATATTCTGTGATAATACCTTCCTCGATTTATTTTCCATCTAACAGCGTAATTTTGTATTATTAAAAGATATTAATACAAATACTCGGTATACATATTGTTGGTGTACGCGCTATAAACTTCTCGGAACAATTCATATCTACACGCCGATATTAAACACAATATAATGGGTATATGCCGAATGCGTCCCGTTTTTAATTTTTACCTTTTTTATAGCCAGAGTGCGTCCGCAGTCTTATTGGCAAATTATATTTAATAGCCCGTATACGTCCTCGGTCCACAGCTATATGGGTAGGTACCTATTTAAAATAAATCGATCAAACACTTTTAAGATAAAAGTCTGATGGTCGAATATGATAGTTTGAATGTACAACTAAAATACTTTAAACGTAGTTTTTACAACAATGGCCGTGGAAAACAGCATTTTATTTTAACTTCGATAATAGGCTAAACACGACTACGACTCATTTACTGTTAATAAGTGTGAATGAACTTGGCGAGTGACAAGTAGTTCTAAAAGGACTACAAATGTTTGTGAAAGTCTTCATTCCAAGTACAATTTGTTATTTTATACACGCCCAGATCTATACATTTTTGGAAATATTAAAAATAATTTAAATCGACACAAAAATAGCAATCCGAACGGCCACACAATCAACAAGAAAACAAAAAGGAAGTACATGTAAGAAAATTGTATTTGTCGAAGACAATATAAACAAATTTAAAAATAATAAGATTGGATTTTGTCAAAATAATGGTATTTAAACATCAGTCTATATAGAAGTATAAATATTCTAAAAAAAAACCGTCCATTTTTCTTATATAAAAAAAACATACAAAATTAGTATACTCACCCAAAATTTTGTAAAAATGGGTGTAAGTATAAATAATAAAATAAATAATAATAGCAAAATATTTTTGTGAAAAGTGCCGGATTTAGCACAAATGCCGCCATAGGCACCGTTAAAATTTGCGGCTCCTCCATCCTATATCTCCATTTTTTCCTATCATAAAATATAAAATACATTTATTTTTTATTTCGATAGAATAAATTTGCCGCTCTTCAAATTTTACCGCCCTAGGCGCGGGCCTCACGGGCCTAGGCCAAAATCCGGGCCTGTTTGTGGTGTAAGCCAGTTTACCGCCTCGTGGTGCACCCTAGGTAACTCTAAATGAACTGAGACGCACTCGGACTACCTAAAGAGTTTGACCTTTTTTCTTGGGACACAATTGGATGATATCTTATTCCGATCGCACTCGGGATATAAAAAGTGATCATTTCGGAACGCACTAGGGGAACTCCCAATATCATTTGACGGACAAAAAAGTCAGGTTACAGGAAGGTTGGAAACCAGCGGTCAATAAGTATATATAGGTATACAATTTACACGTTTATTTTAATTAATAATAACCAATTATTTATTAACTTTATCCAACTAAATGTATGCCTAAAACCTGCTCTGTGATGTCCTCTTTAATTAAAAAAAAAACTGTACGACAATTGAATAAGTAGTTTCGGAACTTATCCCTAATAAAAAAAAAAGCGACTTCATTTTATACTATGTATTGATGATAATCAAATACTTTTTATAAAGTTATATATTTTTTTTATTTAGGTACTACATAATTTCGAAAGATTTTATAGCTTTAACTTTTAAAAACTAATTAAAGATAGTATAAGACAGACATTGTTCACACAAGAAGTATTTTTAACGTGCATAAATAACTTTATAAGTGAAGTAAAGAATTGTTTTATTTTATATTCTTATGTATACTATAAATTATTTTTATACACGATTTACAGAATTTACTAAGAAAAAATTGAGGATAAGCGATGGTGTCTGGCTCTGTTTGAAAATAACTGATAAATTTTCAATATAAATTAATAATCCAATATACAACTACAATATGTTAATTAATATTAAAATAGTTTGTAAACTAAATAATAACAGTCAGAAAAAAAACGTTCCACGGTTAAATGGTTTTTAATCATTATTTTTAAAAGCAAAACGCTGAGTTAATTTAAGATGATGATTTTTTTCTTTAAAACAAAACCATTTTTAAAAAATCAACATCCATAATTAAAAAGAACCGTATTTATATCTACAAAATATTAGTATTTAAAACAAATGAGTCCAGTGATTCATGCATACATTTACTTACCTAAGACTAATAAAAATATCTTGAATGTAAAAGCTATTAAAAGAATAGTCCCATGCTTCAATGATATTAAATCATTACTTTTAAGTAAAATTAATTCCGAATTGATTTAAGATTCAATCAAATATAATTCTGTAATTGAAGATCAACCATTCACATTATCTAGTAGAAATAATTATATGTAGGGGAGACCGAGGCATAAAGACATATTTATTTTTCCCTATAATATTAAAAATATGGACAAGTAAGTACCGCTCTGCATATTAAATTTGAATTCAATCGTATAAAATCGTTGTAGGTATACAAAAAACAATTATTATGAATTTAGGCTCTACTTTTTTTTTTTTTTAGATTCTGAGTGGAGCGATCGATTTCACAATGATGTGCGTGTTTTTTATGTATCTGTCGTTACCTTTTAGAGCAGTAAAATACTTCAATTTTCAACAGAATATTTTCTGGTAAGAAAGTGAATCAAGTTGGTACTTTGGGAGATCAAAAGCAAAAAATTCCCAATAGTTTTCGAAAGCATCAGAAAAAAAATGGGTACTGCTCAAATGTACAATAGATATTGAGTAGGTTACTAAGTAATGGATGTATTAAATTTGAATACAATGATATAAAATCAATGTATAGTGTATACGAAAAACGATTCTGAGCGAAGACAGTCATCAGCCTATATAATATATTTTATGATATTATTGCTATTAAAGGTAAATTATTTTACTATTAATAAATTGTAGTACAGTATATGGACTTATTTTTTTTCGAAAACATTACATTTAAAATATAATAGTGTGCTTAAAATATAATAATAGACTATAAAAATGTCAAGAAACTATGAATAATATTTTTAAATTACAATAAAATAAAATCCCTCAGTCTCTTCTGTCTATTTTGTTCTACTTTTTTTTATCACTTAAGCTTATTGTTCATTAATTGTAACAGATAGCGTAATTTAGAATTTTGTTAAAAAAAAAAAAAAAACAATAAAATAATTAAAGTCGTTATTCTTCTTTTAAATATTTAATTTTATCTGAACTTGAACTTAAAAATCAATTAAAAAAACTATGCTTATGCAATTTTTAGATTTTTTTGTTATTAATAAAATAATTATGAGAAACCTTGTTTTAAACTTTCAATACTTGAATATAAAAATTGAACATTTTCTAAACTTTTAACCAAAAATGAGAAATCGTTAATTTTCAGGTAAATATCTAATTTCTAAATTTAAACGCTCATAAAAATTATTTGACTTTCCGGTATACTTTTTTAGGGGAAAAGGTAGTAAAACTAATGAGGAATTTTGTGTAAATTTTTCAAATCTCAAATATAAATAAAAAATAATTTTTTGAATTTTTAATTACAAAAAGAACTTGAAAAATTTTAGTGATTTTTATAAATTTTATCAAAATTCTAACTTCTAACGCTTATAAAAATATATTATAGATTTACGTTCAACCATTATTGTAATTTCCACTAATAACATATGAGGAATCTTATATTACATTTTCAAATGCTTTGATCCAGTAAAATTTTTTTTTTTCGACAACCATTAAATAAAAACAAATAAAAGTCGAGAATTTCTTATGCTTATAAATAGCTCAAAATATTGTATGGCGTATAGAAAATGCAAGTATAAACATTTGGTGAAAATTTCAAGTATCTACGGTTATTCATTTTTGAATTAAACCAAAAAACATTATCTATTTTGTTAAAAACTGATTTTTTTTTTAAAATTTCCATTTTCCCCAGTATTTTTTTTTATGTTTTCCCAGTACTTTTGTAAAATACTGAGAAGTTTTAAAAATAACATCTCTAAAGTACTAACTAAATTAATTTTCCTACCAGAAAAAATAAACTAAAGTTGAAAATCGGATTTTAATTTTTTTTTCTTAAAACCTTCAAGCGGATGAGCCAATATTTGAAACGAGTCATGCGTTGTAAATTTTACAACAGTCCTAATATGTTGTGATAATGGTTCATATATCTATTAACAAAATAAACAATAGGTACGTTTACAAAGTTGTTTTTAATTAAATATTATTATAATTATGTATTTATTAAAAAATCAATACGCTTTATTACACAAAAAATTAAAACAGTACATATATCTATTAATAAAATAAACAAAAGGTACGTTTACAAAGCTTTTTTTATTTAAATATTATTATAATTATATATTTATGTCAAGATTAATTATTTTTAGAAATGCATCTATCTCACCAACAATATTTCTCGCACATTCCTTTGGACCGGAAACCACGTTTATTATATTATGTTGACATTTAGTTATTTTATATTTTCCCATATAGAATGTACTGTCTCCCAAACTAGTCTCTAGATCTAATTCGTTGTCTGAAAAATGTTCAGAATTACTTTCGTGGTCACTTACCTCTACATCTCGATAGTGATCTTAGATCACTATCACTCTCTTGGTCATCCATACAGTCTATTTCAGTTGAAAATATATATATTATATTACCTAGTGATATAAAACAATACTTACATTTTATTCTTATTACCACATAAAAATAAAAATTACAAAATAATAAGTTATGTACACCGAACGAAGCGATTAGTATTTAGCGTAGGTACACAGAATGGAGCATGTTGTATTTTGCGACAACACGATAAGTACTTCATCGATTGTCTGCAATAAAGTGAACTGAAACATTTCAAAAATAGTCTAAAACGTTGTTAATAACATTTGCAAGGAATACCCGTGACCGCCAATAAAATAAAAATAGAATAAACAAATAAATATAATATAATAATATAATGTTGTATTATTTACAGAGCGTCCGCTGGAAGCTAAAAATACAATAATTTCATAATCGCAGCTTTATTTTCAAAGTTAATTTTTATGTTATTTATACAACTTGATTTAAAATTAATTATTGAAAACGCCCAAAAATTGCTATAAATAATACAAATTATGAAATTTGTCATATTTCACCGTGTCCCTTCCCTCCTACTGTGCCCTTTAATGACACCGATTTTTTTTTTATAAAATAAGTTTTTAGAATTTATTAAGGAGCAAATTATTGGTAACCTTATTCACATATGGTTTCGAATAACAAATAACGAATTATTAATTGCCTGTTTCGACAAGACGTAAATGACTTCACGGAAGTATGGATAATTCATTGTCAATTGAATATTTTCAAATAATTTTTTTTTTTTTTTTAATTGATTTACAACAATATTCTACAGCTCGCATTAAACTTAGATTTTCATTTTATTTTAAATAATAATATAAAATAATTTGTAAAAAAAGCTTAAAATTGTCTTTTTTTAAGACTTTTAAAAATTTGAGATTTAAATATTATAAAACTAAGTTAGATGCGGGCTGTAAAATATTTCCCTCTATCAGTTAAAAAAAAATCAAATTTAATTGATTCCACAAGTCAGGATCATTATTCCCGTAGTGTTTTTAAAGACAATATGGCAATGGCGCCGTTCGCCTTAACTGAGTAGAAATATTGCCGGTCCCGCGATAGTAGCAAGTATAATATACGAATATTAAAGCGGTCTGTCTACGTCGTTTCTAACCACCACTACAGGACGCTAATTACATGACCCGGCCGACTCACCCACCAAGCCCGATAACGACATTAAAAGGGACGAAGGACCGGGTCGTGTAGGTCGTACAGTCGGCGGTAAAGGCCGGTTCGCACCGCTTGACCGTTAGCACCACGTCTGACACCGGAAGGTCACTGAGTACCACGGCGCTATAATGCATTTTGTGCACCATATTTATAACTTGATAAACTCGACGAAGTGCACAAAGTTCACAACATGTTGCTTTTAATTACTATTAAATTTCCCGTGTTGTGTAATCGAACCAACCACAACACCATTACGACCTGTCCACGACCGAATCGCAACCGACTACCGTGTCAAACATTTACTAAAAAATTAATTTAAAAGGTTTTTTAACGTCATATCAAACAGATGAAGATGACATTACATTATTGACTCCAACCAAAACTTATAATATAAGACCAATATTGCAGTAGAGTTAATATTTCCTAATCCTAATTCGATTTTTTCTACACCACAAAAAGAAAAAAAATTGATTTAATTGATATGCTTTGTCAGAGTTTTAAAAGAAAACAATCTTATGATGTTGATCATAATTAGCCCAGAAAAAAAATTAAAAACAAATCTAAAATAATACGCAATACCCTGTATGATGATTATGTAGAATACGCATTTAGTCCACACGACAGGATCGTTTGCGGTTTAATATACGAGTGTTGCGCAGGTAATTAAAACGGTCGCGACTGATTAAAAAAATAATGAAAATATTAAACTTATCAGTCCACACGCACCACTCTTAGGCCGGGCGCACATTGAGACGCAGCGCAATGCAGGTCAAGTTAGGCAGGGCAAATTAAATTGCGTCGACTCACATGACCGTAGTTTCTTGTCATCTTTGTATACAATTGGTCACAGAACACACAAATATGGATGAACTACACGATATAAATTACAAACTAGACTTAAGTTCAGAGTCTGATTCAGACGAAGAAATGAACGAACTTTTACTTTTGTATTCAATATCAAAACGAAATAAACCTATATGGAAAAGCGCGTACATGAAGAAAAGAAAAAGTCGCGGTGAATTTATTCTGACATCGGAATTTTCGATCATCAGCAATTTTGTCCCATAAATCATTTTTTAGTTTAGTTTTCATATAATCAACATGGCTAGTGTCGTATAATATTTTGTGTGGACGAACGGCTTCAATTAATTTTTCCTCCATTGTAGGTATTAAATTATATTCAAATAAAATTATATGAAAATCTATTATTTTATGGAAAATTGTTTGACACGTTCGCAGTAAACCGTGTCACAAACACTGAACTCTGTCCTGCCGTCTTTCAATTAACGCTCAACAGTTCAAACCTATGTAACACAAAATGTTTGGCTACGCTGCCCTGCCTACACTGAGTCTCTATGTGCGTCCGGCCTTATGGTGTCGGCGACAGTCAATTGTGATCGTATACAACCTCACTTTGCATCACTTTCACACCACGACGGTCAAAACATTTCAAACGTGGTACGTTATAAAATTGATTATACACATTGTAATGTATAATAGAAATTGTGATGTATACACACGCATATATATATATATTATAAAAATAACAGCACGTTATTATAAATATAAATCCTTCGCATCGGGCGTCTAGACGTGTCCATCACTGGCCAGGCTTTACGTTTCGACGCAAAAAACTACCCGACCCGTTTGTATATTATAAACCGTTCGCGTGTCTGGACGTGTATAATGTGCTGTTTTGTAGTACCACGCGCACGAATCAATACATCATTCACCGGAGTCCAAACCACTTGACCACGGCTAAGTACAATACAATACAGTACCGACCTACAATATTAAATTCCGGAAGTATTTTTAATGAGCCACATTTTGAATTTAATAAATTTAAAATTGTATTTATTAATTAATGACTATAATATATTAAGAAATATTGAATTAATACTAATATTAAATTAAACCAGGTATTAATGGTGCATTATATATTATTAAATTTTAAAGCTTTTTTACCTCTGATCACTTTCTTATTAGAAAAGATGCTGAAGTAGAAAATCAAGATATGTGTTTTAAAGTTTAAATTTAAAACCACTTACATAGAGTTGTCGTAATTCATAACTTCAAAAAAAAAATGTTGGTTATTTTTGTCTTCCGAGTAATGATTTATATAAAATATTTTAACGACTTGAGATAATAATATGATAGGTATTATAGTTATATTATGATGTTTTTATAAATATTAATAATATAATTTATATAATTTAAGTACCTGTTGGCTATTTATAATCAATGAATATAATATTTTACAGGATTACGTGTCATACAGTATCTTAATATAAGCTTACTTAAATTCCTATAGGAATTTTTTTAATATTCGACGTCAGTAACAAAAAATATTCCTCTTCACGTTTGGGATAACTCTATCCACCCCCTTGAAAAACGCCGCCTTCGTCATGGCAGTGGGGTAATTGAGAATGTTTCAGTGGGGGAATATTAAAATTAATTTTCATGACAAACTTGCTCTCCACACAACCCTTTGCTTTAAATGTTATATCTTATTACATATCAATATAATTTAGAATAGATATAAAAATTAACATAAAATGTTTAAAAAATTGGTTATAATCGTTTTAATCTTACAGTATTACGTCCAGATTCCTAAGCTTTTTGGCAAGTTCATCAATGACCTCTTCGTTTGAAAATGTAATATCATTATGAATTGCCAACATTGCTAAACCATTAAGTCTTTCCTACATACAAAATTAAAATATTTTACTTATTATATAATAAGTATTATATTATTATATTATAATAGTATTATATATTATATTATAAAAATGTATTTTATTAAACACAGGCGCAGTTATGCTATTATACGAACCTCGGAACTACCAACCCCTGACATACTGTTTCCAAAATAAGTTTTTATTCGTTAAACGGTTGAAAATATTCTTTCTGGCGTACTTGTAGAAACGGGGAATGTGCATATTTTTAAAATAAATTGTACATTTGGTTAAATACAAAATACATGTCTAATGCTTCAATTGCGGTTTTTGGAAAATTGTTTATTTGCTCAAGTTCTGTTTTCCAAAATTTAAATTTTGTAATTGAATTGCTCACATCCAAAGTAGATGAATAAAATTTAAGTAATTTTCTAAATGATATCTCCTTATTCGAAGTTAATGTATTAGAAAATAAACTTTGAAATCCTATAAAATAAAATATGACATATACACATAACTCATTAAAGTTAAAATTTTAATAATATAGATCGATATATGAATATTTTATCTGAGTGAATTGTTTTTAATTTAATGAAACTACAAATTTAAATTAAAAATACTATAATAATTTAACTTTAACACACTTTTAAAAATTTCAGAATGAATTGAAAATCTTTCTTTTATAGTTGTTGTATAAAAAAATCCAAATAAGGTATTAATACTGACACTTTATAGTATTTTTCAACACTTAAATTGGGATCTAAATTTGCTCGATTTACTTGTCGCTTAGTTATTTTTTTGGTACTAAGTCAATATATTCAATTACTGACATATTTTATTAAAAATATAAACATAATGAAAAAAAAGTTGTTTTCCATATATTTAATTGTTATTTTAAGTATTATATTTCATGGTTTTTATTAAAATGATTAATTATGTATATAATATAATAATTGCTTTATTATTTTATAAATATATACATTTTAAACATTTTTTTTTGTAGTATACTTACTTTTGCAAGCCAATTGAATTCGTTTAGCATTTATGCTGAAATTTTAAACGTCTTTTTTAGTTTTTTTTATTTAATAGAAATACATAATAATTAATTGGTAACCATAAATTGTTAAACACCTACAGTTTTTGAACAAAAAATAATACAATGTAATTTATATTATGTTATATGACATTTGTCGGTATTAACTAAAGTTTTGGCTAAATCCGAATGAAGACATTGGCATTCGAAAAGCTTACAGTAATTTTTTCTTCATCTGATATAACAAATCACGTCTAATAAACAAAGCAATGTTATTTATATAAGCAACAAAATGTTCATTCTAAAAAATTATGAAACACAACATAAATTATTAATGCTAATGCAATTATAACAGTCAAGTTTCTGGTATACTACTATTATTGTGATGTAACAATTTTAGATTAAATAGTAAATAGTGATTCACGCATAAGTATTGAGTATTAAGTAAAAATTAATCGTGAACTATATTTTTTTCTTGAATAGTTTAAGTCAAATTTTAATTTTCAACATGAGGTGATACATCTGGTTTATTTATGTGATCATATTTCTCCGTTTTCCTTAAATAATAAACAAGAAAATGAAATGGTAAAATCAAATAACATTTTTTTTAAAAATTATTACTATTACTATTATAAATTATTAAAATCATTTTTTTTTTTTTTTTGATAGATTCGTTAAAATTTTTGATAATGATTAAAATGACATAATAGCAGCTGAATAAAAAATCTGCAGTCTGCAATGAATGCACTATGTGCAATACAATAAACATATTCTACTACTTAATTATAAATCAAATATTTCATTTATTAGATATTTACTAAAAAAGTTGAATTAAAATTTTTAACTACACTTTTAATTGGTGTTTATTTAATTTTGCATAATTTTACATGCGTATTTTGTACGATTTTAAAACATTTAATTCCGGGCCTAATGTTTAGTATTTTGAATAATTTAAAATTGTAATACGTGGTGTGATCAAAAAATACCGGGACTGAAATTATATCTGTGCTAAAAATAATCGAATCGGGAATATACACACATCAATAAAAATAGAGATAACACTCAATTACGTTATTCAAGCCGCGAGTTAATATTAACTGTTAGTAATGAACGAAAATTCATTGAAATCAGATACTTTTATTGTGTCTGCCGATTTTGTCATGTTGAATAAACTCGAGCGGCGTGTTTGCATTACATTTTACGTTATTCGGTAAATCAGCGACTGAAACTTTTGAAATGATTAACCCTTCGTTAGGCGCGTGGTCTACAGTTGTAGACCAGCTATAAATATTGACAATTTTAGTATTTATAAATAACTTGTAGTACCTTGTACTTTATAGTAGCTGTTGTTTATCTTTACTACTATGTAATCAGTATCGCCGTAACTGTTGATGAGCGTTGTGTAACGAAACATATCAACGATATTATGAATGGTCTATTACTGTAGACCACGCGACTTACTAAGTTGTATTTTTTGTAAATTTGTTTAATTTTGTTTTTTAATTAGGTACATTTCTTTTTAATATTTTTAATTTCAACAAAACATAAACAGTAAGTAAAAATATATGTATACGTAAACATTTTAATGCATTTTGAAGGTATATAATAATAATAATTATTATAGATAAATTATGTCTTCACAAAAAAAAAAAAACTACTCGAATTGAGTATAGATCAACGATTACTAAACTACCAGTAGAATTAAGACGACGTGCACGTGCACTTCTAAGTATCGAAGAGCCTTCAATATCAATAATACCAAAAAATCTTCCAAATTATGTGGGTCAATGTTATGTATGTCCACGAAATAAAAACAAATCAACCAGAAGGTATTGTGGCTAATACCGAAAATATGCGTGTAAAGAGCATATGAAGGATATTTGTGTAAATTGTTTAAATGAATAAATTGTTTTTATAATACTTGCAATTTTTTTTATATATATAGAATATTTCGTAAATTAAAAGAAAAGTATAAATTAATAATTATATTTATTTATCTTTAAACTATTATAGTATTTGTA
Source organism: Pentalonia nigronervosa (assembly GCA_014851325.1). Lineage (NCBI taxonomy): Eukaryota > Metazoa > Arthropoda > Insecta > Hemiptera > Aphididae > Pentalonia > Pentalonia nigronervosa. The sequence goes on along the minus strand of JACXSJ010002409.1, from coordinate 2,487 downwards.
AAAATATGTTATTATTATTAATATACCTACTGGGCCATTACATGTTGTTTCATATGTACTATAAAATTCGATAATTATACTTTATATCAATATTATGAAATTTAGTTAACAGGAGGAAATGATTACCAAGAAAAATAAGCATCAAAACTAATATACACTATCATTTCCCATAATGAAATCACAGTTACAATACCTATATTTGTTCGATGATAACTGGTAAGAAAATATAAAAATCCATTTTAATTTTGTTTCGGGTCTTTTGTAAACATGTCAATCTAAGATACCTATAGTTTCAGACCGATTGGAAGGTCGAAAGTAGGGTAAGTAGTTCTAAAAATAAAAATGTCATGAAAGAAATTATGATAATTTTACTATAAACAAGATAACTGTATCTTCTTCAAATATTAATGGATTATTTTGGATATTTCAATGCTCATACGACTCTTTATATGCATACAAGTAATTTACATTATTATTATAAACAAAAATAATTAAAATTAATTGAATTGGTCATAAATTAAAATGGTCGAACGTGTAGACCACGCGCCTAAATAAGTAACAATATACTTAGCGCCTAACGAAGGGTTAAAAAAGCATTTGAAGATGAAGCGATGAACAGGTCTAAAACATTTGAATGGCATAAAAGGTTTATTGAGGGTCGTGAAGACATTAATGATCACTCTCGTGCTGGACGACCTTCAACATCAAGAAATGTGGAAATGGTGGCAAAAGTACGAAAAATTATTCGATCAGATCGACGAATGACGATAAGAGAACTCTCTAGTGAGTGTAACATTTCTTTTGGATCATGTCAAATTATTTTGACTGAAGATTTAGGCATGAGACGAGTTTGTGCAAAAATGGTCCCAAAATTGTTGTCTCAAGATCAAAAAAATCATCGAATTGAAGTTTGTCAAAGTTTGAAAGAACGAACACAAAATGACCCAGGGTTCATTAAAAATGTAATAACTAGTGATGAAACTTGGGTCTATGGTTATGACATAGAAACTGACCTCAAAGGACAAATATTTGATGATATTGAAACAATAAAAAAGAATGCGGTGGATCAACTCAAACAATTTAAAGTTGAAGACTTCCAACACTGCTTCAAAAAGTGGCAGGAGAGATGGGACAAGTATATAACATCGGACGGTGAATACTTTGAAGGAGACTAATATTTGAAATATTATTTGTACATTTAAATAAATAAAAAAAAAATCCCGGTATTTTTTGATCACACCTTGTACTTACATCAGGTACAGGCTTCTTTTTTAAAAAAATGCAATATAGTACTATTAGCTGATGATTTTATTTATTTTTTTGCTCCATTTTTATTTTTGCGTAATCAAATAATTACAATAAAATAATAAATGACAGTATATAGTGTGAGAATAACACGGTATGTACTGTGTGATGTGTACACGAAGTCGCGATAATAAATGTAAATACTTTGTGACGGCACTCGACCGGAGTTCGCATATCACTGTTCGTTCTATCAAATGTAAATCTTGAAATAACATTTTTATTTCCTCATAAAATATAGTTCAACAATATCCATCTATCAAGAAAATCCATTGTACAATTTAACCGCCTACGCTCAGATCACACACTTCTTCCTGCCATGCATACAAATTAGATTTAAATGACGCTCTTTTCTGCACCCTACATTTAACAGAAAGTCTTTGTGATTTATCTCATATTCTTTTCGAATGTCCTTACACTTAAAACGGATTATCTTATTCAACTCCCTAAAAGCTTTTAATATCACCCCTAACCTTTTCTCTATTCTTAACTCTACCTCAGAAATAGTCATTACTCAAATCTTAGCTTTTATTCTGGAGGCTGGTTTTAGCATTTAATTTTTGTTCTTTATCTTCTCTTCGTAATTTTATTGTATTATGTAATAGGTTTCGTACATTGTTATTATTTATAATTGTTTTGTTTTTTTTTTTTTATCTTTTTTGTTAATATTTAGTTGTTTTATCTACTTTGTTATTATTTTTATAATGGTTGAGCTATAATTGTATACAAAAAGCTATAATAAAAAAAAAAAAAACATTTTTATTATTAGATTATGTTTTTGGATTTGCGGTTTTACCCATTATCGAATTATTTGCAATTTCGAATCTATATTTATGTAGTATGTAGGTACTTTTGTAATTAGATACAGTTTGTGACAGGGCACCCCATGTTCATTAATAAATAAAATAACGATAAAAGTGAAACAGACAATTTATTTTGAAATCATGTTTATCGTTTACCGAGTAAATATTTATAACCTAATAATACAGTTCGTGTTCAACTCCCGTCAGAGTAACACGTATGTTTTCCGTATCGCTCCGTATTTTTAGCTCCGATAGCGTAAAGACGAGTCTTCACATATCAGGTATTATGTTTATAATATTTCATACAACGAATAACGTCCAAATATAACGTACTAGATAACGGCCGTCTCGCGCGGTTGTTACCTGCCAAGGTCACTTATTC
>JACXSJ010002408.1:0-36330 GCA_014851325.1 Pentalonia nigronervosa | reverse complement strand
AACTCTTTTTCAGTTTCTCCGTCCGATTTCTTTTTTTCTTATGCAGAAAGTCATAAAATATTCCATTAAAAATTCAAACGACTCGACCAGAATATTATTTGTACTTACACAATCCAATTTCGTTTTCCTGGAAAACAAATGGCGTTTGTTATTTGCACAAGTTAAAACGCAAAGCGTATACCTACATATACCCATAAGGTATAGGTACCCGGGTAGTTACAATAGGTATATATTAGGTACATAATAAGTTATTTTGAGAAATTAACATTAATACAGTGAATTGGTGTTCACCATTTTACTTCCATTTCCAGTGTAAAAATAAAAAACTTGTTCAAAACTTTTAAAAGTGTTGTCTGCAAAAGCGAAGAAAATTTATGATTGTAACTAAATGCCGTTTTTATGACTAACGGCGTTGTGTTATTAAATTATATATATAATATATATATTTACATATATTATTTTAAATTTTACATATAAATAAGAATATTAAGAATATTAATATATAGGATTTTAGTGTACAGTAATACAGTAAAATTTTGTTATGCACCCATATAGTTATCAATTTATTTTTATTAAGCTTCCTAGCGTTCTTAATGACTAATGCATTCATTATACACACCGTATCCAACAGTTGACTATTATAATTAATTAGTTTTCATTCCGTCGATTTTATAATGAAATTCGCATTTATTTACCTGCAGGCTCGTACCAATAAAAGTTTAGTCGGCTGTACGTCATGATGTTGAATTAATTATGCCAAAAAAATGTCAAAATATGGTCGCATTTGTATTAATATTTGCGTGGTGCTTATTTAGAAGACGGTCCCAAAAATAATGATGTGACGTAACGATAACGTAATAATGATAATAAATCGTTGTTGTAATTAGTAAATTGATAAGAACTGTTGCGAATTGAGTGTGCATACAACTATACAGAATACAGATAATGAGTTCTCTCTGCGGGTCTCGCGGGCACCGGAGGCCAACGTGTAAAAACGAATCATAAAAAATATATATTTCATCAAAACAGTGTAAAACTACATAATGATAATAACAATAATGATATAATTACGTGTATTTTACGCGATATATAAATCGCGTCGTCTATGGTTGTACAAAATGTTTGTTTAAATAATGACACGCACCGTTCCCTGCAAAGTGGCAGAGAAAAGAACTCTGTGTTGATATAATATAATATTATATAATATTAAAGGAATGACGAAACAGAGTTATCCACTTCCCCCTCTCCCACATTACGTCCACCCACTGTAATGGTAGTGCCTGTTAGAAATATAAACGATTATAATAATATATATTATAATATAATGACACGTCGTGGCGATACGGTCGGATGGAGACTGTCGCTAAGGTAACGTCGTCGTCTTACATAATGATATTATATACACCTTGTAACCTTAGGGTATTCGGATATTATACAGGATGATTCATCAAGTATACTCATCCTCTTTTAATGCATTTTTTCAAACTCTGATTTTTAGTATACACCATAAGCCCATATTTTCATATTATAATTATTATACCTGGATTTTTTTACAACATATTTTAAAAAATGTCCTGCGTTTTTTTTTCAACCGAAAACCTCGTTTACTGTAAACAATTATCAAGCAGATGATTTATTTCAAAAATGTTTATGTATTTAAATATAAATTTGAACGAGCAGTTTTTGAGTTACCTATTGAAATGTATCCACTAAGAAATTAGGACAATAGTTAAAAATATACAAGTAATATTCGTATTTAGAGTATCCTAAAGCTTATAGTACTTTTACAAAATATAAAATTTTAATATATTAATTACTGTGATTTTAAAATCATCATATCATCGTAGCCTATTAACGTGACCTTATTATATACTAAATATATAATAAGTAGGTATACAAAGTTCAAAAATTCAACAACTATTTATTTCAACTAGATAATATTTTGATTTAGATCGGTGTCTACATCAAAATATTCATAAACCCATCTGCCCAATAGGTTCTCATTTGAAAAAGAAGAAGTTTGTTTCATCACAGGACACTGCTTAAATGGTGTAGTATAGTAATATGGTCCTTGAGTATACTTAAAAATACTAATAATCAAAGTTTCAATAAATTCTTTATTACAAAATAAAATCACCCTGTATACGTACGAGTACCCGCAGTGAGCGAGTATATGTGCACACGAATATTACTTGTGTGCGCTTGTAATGGTTAGGGGATGGTGCGGAGGGGTGGTTATTGTATATTAAGACGTATTCACGTTGTCTGGCGTCGGGTCAACAGCGCTCGCACACGTCGAAATTGAATATACATAACACCACAGTCGTCTAGTTGGCTGCCAACACGTTTTATTTTATTACTATTATTATTATTATTATTATTATTATCACGCATATAAGTATACCTTAGTGTAATATTATACGCCACATTACGATACAGTATACGGTATAGTGTGTGCGTAATATGTACATGCGGGCGGTAGGAATATGTGCTACCGGTATACTTGATACTTGCTGCAACCTCGACAGTGATCTACTTACTCGTCCGATAAAAATAAGTAGTTGCGGTGAAAAAAAAATCTTAAATTATTGTATTGTAGAGATAACTTTTTATCGGCCGTCCGCGGTGACGGGTTGAGAGTAGAATGTTTTTATATTATATAAAAATATATTATACATTTATAGAAACTGGAAAGTGAACAGGGAAATTATAATATTATTTCGAATATTGTTGTTATTACTTACTATTATTATTATTATTGTTATTTTGTATATTATATATAGGTAAACACAATTATTTATCGCTTATAATAGGGTCCGCCACAGCTGCCACCGCCTCCATGGTAGTCATGGTGACGTTATCGTTTATTTACACAGTCTCTATTGTTTTTCCCGAGGCCTCCTCTGTCGCCCACCTCTTCATCGCTAGAACTACCCCCACCCCATTTTAGTGAAGCTCTCCCGCCTTCTCGACCCCTCATCGTTCAGCTACTCCCGATTTGCCGGGAAACGATTCACGCGCCGCCCGTTTGCGCCACCGCCCTTGTCGAGCAACTTTCGAAAGCTTCTCGAACGCTGTAACGATAATAACAATAATAATAATAACAACAATCAAATTCTCAGCTTGACACGGCGCTTAAAAATTCGTTTGACTACAACTTGCATTATATTTCACCGAACCACGATATCGTTCCATTTGTTGCATCGTGATTAAAAAAATACTTGAACAATGCATACAAAAATGTAATAAAACATTAACAGTTTCTAAGATTTTTGTGTTGTGTTGTCTAACCTAACCTAACCTAACACCAAAATTAAAATCTACCTTGGCTTTTATAATTTTTATACCTTACAGAAAATCGTTTAAGACTTTTGTGTATAAAATCTGATTGACGATATCTTTGACGTACCCACCCCTTTATAATTTGTTATATCGTCCTGTCAAGAAAGTGATGGCTAAGCAAAAATCGTTTCGCTGATCTCATGTCAGTTAAGTTATATATCATTCAGTGCTCCATTCAGCAAGTGGTCTACCATGTTGTAATCTACAGGGTTCCTCGTCAAAACATGCGACATATATTTGGATTTAATAATTGTCGACACTATAATATTAGACAATAATTACAGCTCCGGTATATGATCGTAATATTATTGTTTACTATATACCTGTTATGGTGGAAATGGTAATCAGATGCGCACTCGGGATTTTTTTTTTTTTTTTTTGGGGGGGGGGAAGACTTACGAAATGTCTTACTCTCTCTTTCAAATAAATACACACAATAATCAATGAAATAATAATTTAGTTAAGATGTATAAAAACAATTTGGGTGGGGGGGGCTTTAGCTCTAGTCTCCCCTGAACGCGCCACTGGTGGTAATAATAAAATGACTACCTATAATATGGTCAAGGCGACTTTACTTACCACTAAACGGCGTGCGCGTATAATATCTCCGCAATATTGCAGTACCTACGATAGTGACGATGACTAGACGATTTAAATTTTAGTCCACCCCTGTGCGCCTCGATGGACGTAACCAATAAATTCAATGCCCGTCGCGGTTTTCAATTTCACACCACGGTGTTCCGACTAATATGCGTTGTTTCAACATGGTTGGTTTTCTCGGTCGCAGAGATTCGGTAATAATTCCAGAATAATAATAACTGTATAATATTTTTGAGCGAGAACGGAGAATAATATAATATGGGAAAGAAAATTAATAATACGTCTCGAAATGCGACGTAGGTGTATCGATCAATTTTGTTCGGACCGCGCCCGCCAATATTTATTCAATCGATTCGCGTTACCTATATACTTATTATGTCAACTCGGAGGGTCTCGTGTAATGTGTATATATATATGTGTGTGTGTGTGTGTTTTTTTTTTATCCCCTTATATTGTTTTTGGGTAGTTGCGTCGACTGTTACATAATTTATAACGCGCACATACAAAATACGAATATATATATATGTGTGTGTGTGTATACAAGTATATACAACAATGTAAATTAAGTTAACGACGAAGTCTAATCTACATAATCGCGGCACACGGTTATCGCGAAGCGTTATAGTGTACTGGGTGCATATACATAATAATTTGTTTTCCAAAGAGAATATGCACGTGGCGCCGTTGTCGCGACTTATTTATATAATATAATATGTACAATTATCGAGGCACGGAATTCATAGTTAAAAGTTCTATATAACATGTTCTTTACTTATAGCAGATCAAACTACAAATCCATCAATCTATATGTATACAATGACGAATGGTGTTAAGGAACGAATATTTAAAATGCATATTTTTGTATGCTTCGTCAATTTTTTAAAAAAAACTTCATTTTTCTTAATCGTTACGCATATTATTTAGTAGGTATTTTATTAAAATAATGCACGTTAGTTTTATTTTATACTCGATTATTAAAGCGTGGGTAATTTATTTTTCCGAAATTTGTGCAAAGCAGCAAACACCAATATTACAAAACTTTTTGATGGTGACATGTTCTTGTTGTGCTCAAATGGTAAACGCCATAACTACGTATTAAACTGTTTTTGTCAAACTACATTTTCATTATATTTTATAAACATGATAATAAATTATGTTAGTTATTTTTAATAACAAATAATATATTTTAATATACTATTGTGAAACAAAAATTGTATAAGTTAAAAATGTAATGTAATGCCTTACTATAAAGCGTTAATTATTATAATTTATAATCAATGACAGTGGCCCAAATTTCTAAAAAATAACTAGTAAACTAATAACTACTTTTAATCCTTTAAATGTATTAAACGCTGATTTACAAAAATCGAATATTAAATAACATAATATAATTTTGCACATGTTTAATAATTGATACATAGGTAGGCACATATAAATGTATAATGTATATTATATTAAGAGTGTTAAAAACAAGAATTTCTCATATCTACAACATATCGTAATTTTATTAAACTGTGTGGTATTATAATCATTTATATTGTATAAACTATAGGTACGTCTATACACAATAGATTAGACTGTGAAGCTTGAGTCTCCCCCTCCTCCCCGCCGTAAGAGAGACTCACTGCCATGCCCAGTATTCTTTTTGAGAAATAAAATTAAAATATCCTATTATAATCATAACATATAAACACATAGGTAAAAACATTGGATAAACGTAATACAAAAATAAATGCAATCAAAAAACATCAGTTAAATATGGCAAAACCCAGGCATAAAAAAAGCAAAGAAAAACTATTATAAATCGCATTCGGACTGAGCACAATACACAATCTTCTCGTGGTCAAAAACGATCTATCCATTTTATATGAATCACGCGTGGCGTGCATTATGCTATCATAAGAATAACATCTTAACAAAATGCCAAAAATATGGAGTCATGAATATACAAAAAACAAACGCCGCATAATATAACATATAATATATATATAGGAGAAGCATTACAACTGGACCGTTGACCAAATGCAAAAATATTATCAACTTTTGAAAGGAAACTAAATTTAAGTTATACGCGCATATATTGTAAATACGATTTTAAAGTGGCCGTAGATGCCTATGCCATATTTGGACCACCGAGAAAAAAAAACACAGGCAATAATAATTAATGATTAATGGTATAATGTGTTGGTCAAAAGAAAAGCATAGCGTATTATATAAATGCACGCGGTGAAAAAGTTAACTACCAACTCTATTGGCGGCGGGCGGCGTTCGCCATCATTGTATCTCTATATGCGTTTATACCATTCCGTTTATAATAATATAACCGCAGCGTACAGTGAAACTATATATCATACTATTATAACCGTATTTTAGTGTTTACCGCCGTAGAAACTTTCGGACCGTCGTCGTCTTCGCCAACCGACGAATATCGCGCCACACCACCCCGAGACACCGCACCCCCGTATTATTGTTATTGTGTACTTCCCGTGCGGTCCACCTATCTTTCTACGCTGTTGTCCACTCCCCACCGCCCCACACCCCTCTCCATCACGTGCGAAAACCGTCGCGAAGTTGTTCTTTACGACGGCGATTATTATTATCATCGTCATTATCATTATTTCATTGTACACTCATTTTAACGTTACGATTAAAACATAATACCGTATCGCGTTACGACTTTGGCCGCGGTGGCTTTCGATCGGCGGCCACATCTTTATATATTATGTTATGGTTTTGGAAATATTAATGTTTACGTTTTACCTCGTGTTTATGCAGTAATAATATTTTATTGTAATGTAGGTACCTCGACACAGTACACTGTTAACAACTTAAGCACTCGAGCCGTTTTCGTTCGTATTATATTATTACGTCGTGTACGACTATTAAACCCTGCGCCGATACAAGACTCTATATAACTGCTGCATGCATACAAAATACTCATTCTAGTCATTAAAAATGAAATGAACTGAATACACATTACTGTGCATTACATGATGAAAAATAAATGAAACCAACGAATAAGTACGCATGAATACATAAATATTTAGAATACCGAGTTGGATATTTTTAAAATATTATCTTAATATTAGATATTATCTCATAATATTATATACCATGCTAATTTTTAGCATCAATATTTTTTTTTTCAAAATCTTCTAATAAATTGTGAAATGTTCGGAACGATTTATCACCCACCTCTCCGACACTATCGACGAACAGCCTCAGTGTGTGTCTACGTATTTATGTTTCATAACAATAAAATAATGAAAAAAGAATACACGCAATATACAGTAATAATGTTATGTCCACTGCAGACGACATCCAATCATTTTTATTCGAATCACTGCGTATATATTGTATAAACTATATCTTTGTTAAATTAAGATTATTTTTTATATTGACTGTACATGAAATTTTAAAGGGATTATTTTATCTCCTAGTTATCAAAAATGTTGGCTTATCGAGTTAAGTAATTAGCATTTATCCTTCGTTTGTTCCGTAACTAATGGCAACTATTTATTCGTGCATATCCTTGGATACTTAATTCGGAATATACTTGTTGGGCCATTTATATAATAAATATAAATTTATGACAAATACAATATAATATGCGGAGTGAACCAAAGCGATCTTCCGTTTTTTCTGTATTTAACTTGTGGAAAAACACTGTGGTCTACACCCAGTAAACAGTATATGCAACAGTAACAGCCATGCAAAATATCCGTGGTAGTCTTAACTGCAACACCGTAATATTGTACTCCGATAAACAATATTATAATATCGTGAACGAATCGAAAATGTACAGGCACAATACACATACCATTGCACGTGCTGCACGACGTGGATACACAAATAAAATAATAATATATAATATTATTATATTGTAATTAGTGTTGCCGGATGGGATATTGATGGAACAATGTTATTTTTTACTGTTGTTTACGTTGCTCTTTAAGCAGAAAATGTGTGTTTAAATTGGTACTGATTATTTTAGTACGATTTTTATTCTGACTACATTAATATTCTTTTACTTTTTTGGTACATAGTGGCAAGATTGAGGCGAATGTATACCTATTAGATATATGACAGTATTATATAGATGCACTTCAGATGTTGTATTATAGTACATAGGTATTTACAAAATATAATACTATGAAAGAGGCGACAACAATAATTCAATTTTAGTTTTTATATATTTTTTTATTTTTAAGTACTATACAAAAAACACAAAATGCATTTGAACTATTTTATTTTTACTTTTTAAGGTCTAAGAAATACGATTTAATAGCATTTTCACAGTGACATTTTTATGTCTATTTTGCATTTTTTTCAATTTTTTCGCACGAAAACCCCAACTATTATTATAATTATATGTGAGTGATACAATGCTTTTTGACGCTACAACAAATAAATATACCCACATAATATTATAATATGACATTACAGGATATTATGATGTTATAACTGTACAATTGAAAACTATACAGGTGTGCACAATTGAACGATTATGGGCGATGTAACGAAGCGCTGTTTGCGGTATGCTTATATTATATTAATATTTTTAATGTTATTAGCTGTATTATAGGCACGTGTGTTAGTTTATTATACATTGCACTTTATATCGTCAGTAATAATGACTAATAATAATATTATAATATTATACAACTGTGGTAAACTAAAATAACTAAACAGTGCATTAAATGTTTTTTAGTTTATTGATGTGCAGCCAATTTTATGTCCGGATAACTGCTGACGACAAATTAATGTACTACGGTTGCTGCAGTATATATACGCACAAATTGCTCGTGAGCGTTTTATTTTATTATTTTCCACGTCCGAGAAGGCGGAATCGCGTGTTTTTAACTGCACGGAACTTTGCGGAACGAAAAAAAAGTAAATCGTTATGTTTCGTACATTTTTTTGTAGATCACAGATTATATTATTATACGCTGGAAAAAAATCATCGCATAGACCATGTATTAGGATTCGGATATTAAATCTCACTTCAGAAAATCTTATTTATCGAAAATTTGCTTTCGACAGTTTCTACATGTCATTAGGTAAAAGGTATTATACGTCAATACAACCATCATAACTATTAAACTTTAGAAGCTTTAAACGCGAATAAGTCTTTGTTACGATAATTACGAAATTCGAATTCTGAATCAATATAATTCTTTAATAATTAGTTTATGTTTTTTAATATTAATTATTGTCGCGTATTTGACGTCCGTGAACTTAGCGGCACACGTGTAACAAAATTCAACGAAATTGTTGGACGAATTTAATTTAATTATATGTTACATGTGTGCCGCTAAGTTCACGAACGTGCAGGATTTCCGCAAAGAAACTATACATTAATATTATTGCTTTGAGTAAAAGCATAATACTTGAAGTCGGACTTGTATTATGAATTCGACGCAGAACACAATGGCATATATACTACACATAATATATTATACAAAGTGTTAGTAATGAGTCGGGATGTGTCAGGTCATGTTTATCTCCAGTTCTGCTCAATACCTGCCGTTGCTGTACGCATACTCTTTGCAATTTTGCATAGAACTGTTGATAAATCAGCATTGAAAACACTATTCGATTCTATATATAAATATAAAATGTCTAAGTAAGTATAAATCATCATGGTTCTATAAAACCTAAGTGATATTAGAAATACTGCAATATCGATACAAAAAAATCTGTGCCATTGTCATGGGGTAGCAGTTGGGGGAGGTGGTATCAGCTAGATGGTATAAGCTTCCTCCGCCCGAAATTTCAGACGACCATTACAATGATAACATTATATAATTTAATATAATATAATAGATATTTATTAAAAAAATAAATAATAAATATATTACACTCCCCCCACCCCCCAAGGGGTAAGAGTACAGCAGTAGTGATCGAAAATATCGTTAAATTAACATTAAAGAGAATAACGGATTACATATCAAATACAAATTAAAAATTAGACATCAAGTATTACTATTATAAATAAAAGTTTTCAACTTAGAACATGAATCGAAAAAAAATCAAAGTTTTGAATTTGATTACACATTATTCGCAGGCGACACATTGGACTATCAATGAAATAATTATTTTTTGAATGAGATATTGCAAAAGATGGATTATTTTTGGAGTTAAAAGAAAGTACTTATTATTGGCCATTATTAAATGACCAATATTTTGTAATAATTCAGGACAGTCAATAACACCATTTATGAGTTTTTATACAAAAGTGATATCAAATATTAACCATTTAGTTTTTAAACCCACAGAGTTCGCAACCTCATTAGTATTGAAATAAGGATATTTAGTTTTATATGCATAAAAACGTAAGAAATTTCTTTGGATCTTATATAATTTATTAATTAAACCCACTTGACTAGGATTTCATAGAACCATACCATATTCAAGTAATGATCTTACTAGCGAACAATACAATACTTTCAAACATAAATCATCATTAAAATCAGAGCAGCTGCGTTTAATGAATCCTAAGACACATAGATTTTTTCCATAAATGAATTAATATGAGCATTAAAGGATAAATCAGCCGATAGGATAATACCTAGATCACGTACCTGATTAACAGAGTTGAGAGATATTCCATTAATATAACACTGAGAATTTATATAAGATTTAGAATGATTAAATGAAATATGAACACATTTAGACATATTTAAGGACATCCTATTTAATGAGCACCACATGGAAAATTGATCTAAATCATGTTGTAAGGACATTATATCGCTAGTAGAATAAATTGGCATAAAGATTTTCAAAACGTCCGCAAATAGTAAAAGTTTACAAGTTTTAAAACATTATTTTAGTATTATATTTGTATACAGTGTAGTGTACCGTCAAAAATGAAATATCGAGTGGAAACATAATTATTTCTGATGGTTTTGCGAGGCCCAAAGCGGCGAGACACCCTGTATGATAATATATAATACATATTGTACGGCCCGCCTGCGTACCGTTTGCGCCGTCGCCGCCGCGATGACGAAGAGAGCAGCGGGACGATCGCTGCAGTACAGTTGGCGACGACGGAGGGACAGGATTGGCGGTGCGCGGCGGTGTGCGGTCTTTAAGTGCATGGCGAAGGTGTGGGGGATGATTTTTATGGGACAATCGTATAACACGGTCCGGGGATCAGCGGGAGCTTAACTTTCAATTGTGCTTTGATAGCGCGCAAAGCTTATCTGGCAAACGAGCGGGCTCGAGCTTGGGCGCGCGCGCGTACATTTACCTCACCCCCTCTCCACTTGACACGCGCACACATGCACACAACGATTTCCGGAACCAGAGGACAACAATTAATTTCATGCCCAGTAATTTGGATTGTATTGCGCAACACGCCCCTCACGAGCTTGTAATAATGTATGTATATATATAGATACGCAATTCACCCCCCGCAAAACCCCGATGACCGCTGCAACCACACTATTTTTCTTTCTAACCGGACCGGAAGTCCGTCCATCCGTGACATTTTTTCTCGTAGCATAAATATATATACAGGGTGGCCTCGACCTATATAAATACAAACAGTAAAACCTCCGTATAACGGACCCCCTATAAGATGGAAATTTCCTTACAACGGAAAATAACAACAGTCCCGTATAATATTTTAATTGATATCCCGTATATTTAAATTTCCGTGTAACGGAAAATCTTTTATAGCGCGTTATAAGGAGGTTTTACTCGGTAATATATCATATTCTCTCATTGTATGGTATTATAACTAATTTGTATACAAGCTATTATACAACCAAACTCATTTTATCGTAGAGTTAGATTTAACGTTTTTGGAATTTTTTTCATAAAATATTGTCAGTGATATGCTACTTTAAATAATGAAAAAAAAAATATCCAAAAATGTTAACACCTACCTAGATATATCATGTACGTTTTGAAAAAATAGTGTTTTCCTTTAAAAGAATCACTCTGTATATAAATATGGAGACGAGTTAGATCGCCAGGAAATTTAATGGGATTTGCACTGTATATGCCATTATAAGTTGGCGAGAATTCGCATTTCACATTTTGCATATTACACAATATATCGTATAATATATTGTATAGGCATACACAGTTTATCAATTGCTTGTTTGAAATAGAATTTTAAAAATCGGTACCTGTTGTATTTTTGTAACACATAATGAAGCGTTCAATAATTTAGATGTATATAAACTCTAAACTCTTATGTGCTTTTTAACTTTGTACTGATGAAATCGGAATTTTTGTATTAGCGATCATTAAAAATATTAGAGCATTTATGTAAATACTTCCAAATATGGAATTGTCGATTTTAATTTGAATTTATTCAAAGATTTGTTCAGATATGGATATAGCTATCGTAAGTAAGAACCCTTGGCAGGTAATAATATAATCATCGACAACAATATAATACCCACACTTATTAATCAAATAAGTACCTACGCATAAACTATTATTACAATGCATTGTACTATTATCTATATTATTATAAGGTAATGTGTGTGTGTGTGTGTGTGTGTGTGTGTATCGTGTAAGTGATCCACAGCCAAGTCGCATAAACGGTTCTGAAATTCGGTACCATAGACAATCTTATATTCGAGAATATGCACTTCAAAATCAATTTTTTTAACTTAACATTTAAAAGAGAGGCTTACAAATGAATTTAGTTTTAGACCTCAAAAATCAATTTTTTTTTTTGTTTTTTTAGCTGTTGTCATTGGTTATAAATTATAATACAGTTATGATTAGTAGCAAATGGCGTATAAAATTGTTTTCAAATATATTTAATCAAAATATTTAAAAAACAAAAGCTTATGAACACGATTTATTATTATAATACAATGATTACTTTTATGATTTCATGATTGGCTTTCATAATAATTATGAATTCAAACTCGGAAAACCTTCTGGTGTCACTCCTTTGCTTCCAACAATTTATGCATACAGTAGAAAAATTGCAATTAATTCCAAAAAATTGAAGAGGTTAAGAAATTAATTCAATATATACCCGAAGAAAAAAAGATTTTTGGAACGAAATGTTTAAATGGCCAACAACAAACAAAAATGAAAAACCCGAAGAAGATTTTTAAGAAATATAAAAAAGTTGTTTATTTTTTTTTGTATATTTAGTAATTAAAAGGTAAACTATATATATATATATATTTTTTAATGAACTGAAAAGGAGTGATATATTTTTTTGTCAAACTAAAAAGTTAATATAAACATTTTTTTATTGTTATTTTACATATTAATATTAATCAAAAAGTAAACTATATAATTTGATTAAAAAAATTAACTAAAAAGAGTGATTTTTTATTTTTGTTGATCTAAAAAGTTATATTTTATAATATTTTGTAATTATTAAACAAAATTATTACAATGAATGAACAGTGTATTTTGTAAGACTTATTATTTAATTTTATATTATATACTAAATACAAATATATATACAAATTTACAACCCATTGGAAAAGGCAATATCTCAAACACGGTCTTTCCTTCATAAAATCTACCAATAAGTATAAATAGTCATTATTATATCATAGTTGTTTTTTATAATGAAATTAAATAGTTCAACCCTTATTCAGTTTTCATCTAAATTTAATTTTGATCTCTAAAAACAGTTTTTTACGTTTCCTGACAATTTTCATTTTGTGGAGATATGGCCTTTTCGAAACGATCGATTCAATTATGGACGTCATGTTTCTGATGCAAAAAACATAATATAAAAAGGAAAACAAACAAATCGACGACGACGTCCGATACAAATCAAATATTTGTCACGGACGACGCCGTGCAGGGTCGGCTAGTATGTTATTACACTATTGTTAGATATTACTATTTACAGAAATAAAACAATTATAATAATATTATGGTAAAGTTTGTCTTTATATTATTATATGCGAGAATGACGTTAGACGCGCGTGCGCGCGTAGTTGCGCAAATCTCGCGGTTGACGTTTAACGATCTGACGACGACGGTATTATAATAGTTATAATAAGACGTACCTATATTATTATTATTAATATTATCACGTTATAATACTATAATAGCGAACATCGAGTGAGACGTTTTGATCGCGAAATTTATGCTAAACCGAACGTGGCGAAACGTCCCGCGCGGCGGAAATTCAACGAAAACCGCAGCAGGTTTTAATCTCTAATCGCCGTACGCATGATATAATAATATTAATAATCGTTTATTTTACGTGTCTTTATATTATAATACGCGGTTGTGTTGTAAATAATTTATCACCATTATTATTATAATAATATTATAGATTGGAATATGCATTTATATTTCAATGACGTACATAAGCGCGCCGTCACTTGTAATCAAAACAAATATTATAATTATTTTCCGGTAGGTATTATTTTATTTATTCTTCATAAGACGGTAATCGACCTCACCGACCAAGTTTGTATGAAGGGGTATAGCCTATTTGCGCCCCGAGGAATGTGGATAGATGCGCCCGAAAGATAAGATATTATCTGTCGATTTATAGCCCATATGCGTCCATTTCGCATTCAATGTTGCCATCGTGCAAATTATATACATTGCTTCTCTTCATTTCGTCTAGGTTTCACTGTGCCTTTATTTACTTCCATCGTTTTTAAATAAGTTTCCACTTGAATTAATTTTAAGCTTTCAACAACATTATATTGAAGAATGAGGTGAATACAATTGCAAATTGTAATGTTTGTGATAAGATTCGGCACAATTCGTAGTTCGTGGTGCTTCAGCCCAAATTGACGGTGGAAATATATACACATACGTATTAATAATATAATTATACGAGAGCGTAATCGTAATAAAAAGTAATAAGTCCGCAATCGTATTGTATCGTGTTCCAGCATACAGTTGGGAAACGTTACACAGTTTTAACGCGTTTTTATTAAAAATAATTCGAGCGCAAATGAGTTATAAAAAAGGTGTGATAGGCGCAAGGGGCCAGCTCCAGTATGAATTTTATCAGTCATCATTTTGACCAGACATTTATCAGGTTTGCAAAGACCTATTAATATTGACATCGCGTCATCATTGTCTGTGTAGGTACCCGCATAATATTATGAACATTCAGTGTTTTTCGGTGATTTTCGATCAGTGGGTCACGATAAATTTCAAATAATGTACCCATTAGAAATTGATATCACGAAATTTAATATAAAATAACGCTGTAATAAATCAGTAGAGAATTAGTACGTTTTTTATTTTTATAAAATAGTATTTTTCATTCGGCCAGGGAAACAGACTTTTTTTAGTCATCTTGATAATATTAAATACGTAGGGTCAGAGGATCGCTAAACAATATTATGATCACAAAACTGGGTCACGACTCAAAATAGGTTGAAGAGTGAAGGCCACGTCATACTGACATAAACAGCATTATAATAAAATAAACTTAAATTTTAAAAATGATTTTATTCCGTGTTGTGTGGACTGATGTTTATTGCTAATAATTGTATGATATCATAATAACGAATTATTACGTCTAAAATCGCATGAAGTAATATTCGATGACGAACAGACACGTCGACGGTGGTGGCGGCGGCCGGCGGTATAGCGGCGGCGGGCGTATATTTATAGTCACGGCGAGTATACTACGTTTAAAGTGATTTTTATTTTCGACTACCAAGGTGAAAATAATGCACCGTGTTTTCTTTTCTTTTATGCTGGCTCAACCATGCCAAGTGTCGCTGTCCGATCCAATAACCGCCGTCACGTCCGAAAATCATTTATATTTTCATCCACAGAGCTTTAAAATCCTTATTATAATATACTAATATTATGTAGGTAATAATTTTAACGTCTGCTCGCCGTTAGGACAATTTTTATAATATTATCATGACCGCCACCAACGACTTACAGATATAAGTTATCCAAGTATATAATCTAGGATTTCGGTTTGTCCATTTTCGTCAGAGCTTTGACTTTAAACGCTAATAACAAAAACTGTTTTAATTTTCAGTCCGAGAACAAATTATGAAAAACATTGTGTTACATTTTCCAATTTTCCGGTTCCCTATTTTGGGTATTATTATTGATTTTTTTATTAATTTTTAACAACGAATTAATTTGTGAAATTTTGTAAATTTTATGATTTTTACAAATGTTATCAAAATTGAACTTCAGATGTATTTTAAAAAAAAATCATGTTACTAATTATGGTAAGACGTTAATTTTGTTACATTTTTATTTTTGTGTAATCTTATCGCATATAATTATGTAAGAAATTATATTATTGAATTAGAGTGTGGCGCGGTCGTACGCTCAACTGCGGAAACGCTCTGAGTGTACGTACCGGCCGGTGTTGCTAGTTCCCGGATGGGTGACCACTCGGGTTTTTAGCAACAAATCCTTGCCACACATACAAAACGTGTTCCAACCCAACCGTTCCTTAACCCACAATAAAAACCTACAAACAGCTAATGGCCATAGTTGCCGGGCTTAAGATCAATAAAAAAAAAAAATTATATTATTATATAATAGAAAATTATTTATTTATATATTTGTTATAAAAATAATTCAAAATGTCTTGAATTATTATTGTACCTTGTACCTAAGGATGAAGTAAATGACGTCTAAAATATTTCTCCCTCCTCCCTAAGTTTTTATTCGCTCAATAATAACGTCATTGCGATTATTTTTTAACCGGAGAACGCAATCCACATGAACGACCGGACGACTGCCCAAGTGATTTATCGACGCGGTGGATATCTCCGGAGCGACTAAAACTTGATAAGTAATGGTTTCTGATCTATGAACTTTATTCGCATCGTCCACAATTTTTTATGTGAGTGTGAAATGGACTTGATCATATAAGTGGACGTGACATCCGGTTATACTGTGGCGGCAATGTAACAAAAATCTACTATATTATACTCGAAATCAAAATTATATCGTCTAGAACTATAATACCTATAAGAATTTTACAAAATTTAAACGTGAGAATATTTTTAAAAAAATATCAGTGGAATATTCAGGGTGTATGGTTGGAGTGTTAGGCGAGATTCAGGGATATTAAATCAGGCATAAGAATGAAAAGTAGAACTAAACATCTATGGAATATTTTTTTTTATATAATTTGAAGTCATCGACATTGAGAAATCCGAATCCTTGCGGCAGACCACTGCACACTGTCAATGTTAAAGCCATATTTTGTAAAATATTATCTGAAGAAAAATTACTCATAAAACGTTTTACAATACGATGTATACTTATAAGTATATACATATATACATGTATGCTTATAAACGTTAGACTCATAGTATAACTGTATAATAACAGCTTAAGTACAAAAAAAAAAACCGTAAAACGCAATAAGTCAATCTCGCCATTTGCCTTCGGACGTTTATATAATATTAATATATCTATTATAGTTGTAATAGTGTGTAAATATTTAGTTAACAGTCGTAATATATAATATATCCTTAAATATTTTATTGTTTAATGAGATCAGCCGCAGTAAAAGTGCGCACAACACACGCGCGTCCCTAAATACTTTATTCGGTTATTTTTTTACGCTCTGTTCCGACCGCATCACACGATATTATTATCATACGAACGCACCGGCGAGCGTGCGACATCGACGCGCGATACTACAGATGTTTTAGAACGTTTTGTTTTTTAGTTCTCGGTAGTTTTACTATAGGCGGTATAACATTATAACGCTTTGCGGCCATATATACCATTATCACTATTACTATTTATTATTATTGTTATTATTCACTCGATGAAATGCGATGGCGCGTTTAAAAATTAAAAATCGTATTTTTAAACACTCCCGAAAATATCGAGGCCAAAAGTTTGACATTAATATTATCGTGAGGTTATTTTATCGTATTCGATCGAGTTGTTTAATTGGCTACCGCGCGTACACCTTTGCGTGTCGCGTGTAAACGTTATAGTTCGCAGCTCGTGGTTTTTATATTATATATTATACGAGGCACACGGTTCGAGCGTTAAAAGACATTTCGGTGGCATTAATTACGTCCAACGCTGTCATGTCGGTTTACAAATATCCGTCTCGACGTGTTCATTAAAAATGCTGTTAAACAAGTACAAGAGAGCTGTGTGTTATCAAGATGGCATATATACACGCAGAGCTCAGGCGGCTTCATTCATCGGACCTCGGCGAGGGCAACTTTGTACAATTCCACTTTCCCGTCGCACGCATCATATTATTATAATTCTTTTTTAAATTAATTTTATTTTAATATACTTCGTCATATTTTATATTATTATTACAGCAGAGTGTCCGAGGAAAAGAAAAAATCCTCCCTCAATCAGTATCCTATATGTTTATGTCGTACACGGGTCGTACGCGATATCTCCGGCACTTATTATTATCAGGTACAGAAAAAGTGAAAGTATAATAAATAATAATAATATTATATTCGATTTTCAGGCCAGTGCGCGATGAATGTCGGCGTGAAATTATCTTTCAGTTATCTGCGCACGTTATATACCTGCCTGCGCAGTAAAATATTATGTATAGACAGTGCGTATAATATTATGGGCTGTAGGTACATATTTTGTTATCTATCAATATTATTTATAAATCGTCTATACTACCTTAAGCTTTTTTTATCAAATCCTTTTTACACGACGTTTAATATTTATAAACGACCTAACGAGTGTAATTTTATTTTATATAATCCTAATAATATTATGTTTTACGCGCACACACACATATATATATATATATATATATATATAACAATAATTTTAAAATACGGGGTTTTACATTATGATGCGTACAACAGTCAGACGATTTCAATAAATTCATAAAATTCGGGTCGTAGGTATAATATAAGTACATTTTGATAAGCGATTGAAGATGGTTGAATTTTTTTATCTCGTGGCCACGAACCCGCACACTCTTATAATATTATATAGATCGATCAACTAACAACTTAGTCAAACTATTAATATGCTCGTGGCTGGATACGAGCGAAACTCACTGCAGGATATTTTATAGAAACCGTTTGGACAGGGCATAATCTGACCAACGATTGAAAAAACGGTCTTGGAAGTCGGAACGTTTAACCGGGAGAGTGCGGGCTTATTATTATCGCCATAGTTTATATATATATATAATATATTATTATACCATCGCAGGAAATTCGATAAGAACTCTAAAGGCGTCACATAAAGTTTTACGGAGCGAAACCCATCTCGGAGAAAGGTCGTTTCAATGACCGACGTGTACGCGACAACGGAGAGACAAGGATCGAACATATTATTACTGCACACTTTATACTCTTTTAAGCAAAACGGACGCGGACGAGATCGTTTAATAGCCTATTTTCATTTAACCTAACGATCCGTCCATTGCAATAATATTCGCGACGGCACATCACAATAATAATATGTTCAATAATATTTAGCTGCGCGGACACAAAATGATAGCGTCCTCCGATCGAACATATAATAATATTATCGTGTCAACGATAATATTTTCGGCTAAACGAACGAAAGAAATCTGAAAAACCTCTATTGTAATATTATCATAAAACTCAAAAGAATTTTTCGGTGGAGACGTCGAAGACAACTTTTTTTTCACTATGGTCCCTATCCGTCTCATACACACACGCACACTTGTGCGTGGTCTTTACTTGTGTTATTATTACGTGTGAGCGCATTCAGTGGCATTTGTATTATATACACATGTATATAATTGCAGTGTGTACTCAGACGAGACGCGCTCACTACACGGACGCATAATTAACTCGGATGTTGACGTAAACGTGTCGCTAGAGATCTTAAACTATGTGTAATTTGCGAGGACAGCGCGAGATTCACTGACAGATTACTGGCCGACAGAAAATTTAAGCGGTCTAAGTGTATAGGCCAATAAAATAGAGTAACGTACGTATTTAAAAGAAAGTTTTTTTAGATAAAAAAAAAAACCTCAGAAAATGACTCAACATTAATAAATAAATAAATCTACATTTATATTATACTACGATATTAACTGGTTCATTTAAAACAACATTAAATATAGATCGTTATAATATAACCGTCATGAACTATTCGTAAAATTTAATTGTTATGTGCCAAGCAGTGCGTGTGTATCATTGGATTTTCGCGAATAATGTGCACAGAAATGTGTATACGTATTGTTCAATAATCGGTTGGAAATTGAAAATTTGTTTCAATATTAGGTTAATAATAATAATAATAATAATAATATATATATACATATATATAGTAATTATATAATAATTAATATAGGAACTGTAGATAACATCCAAAACTACGAGAAATTAAACGCAATTAGTATATTTTCATTTTCGTGTTCTCAAAGTTTATAAGTTATAACTTATTGTTACAATACGTCAATACTTTTAATTGGCTATTATATAGTAATATTGTAATTAACGATGGTAGGCGATAGCATTGGTTGCCTCTCGATACATGAAATAATTTAAAAATTAAAAAGTTTTATACTATACTACATTATTACATATTGGACATTATATATATTTATGGAGCATTGTATTATACTTTGCCAGTAAATATTATATATTTTTTTTTTATACATTTTTTTGAATATAAAATGTGCATAGTATGTGGATATATATATATATTAGGATAAATTAGATATATTAGGTATGTGAATTTCTAAACCTATAATACTTCACACATCATATTATTACATAGGTGGGTATGTACCTGTAGATATCTACCTATGAAAATATATTGTAAAAAAATGTTTTCAGTTGTAAAGTGTATTGTGTTTAAAATTAATTGGGAAGAGCTAAGTTATTACAATGAACATCGTAAAAATAAACCGTTATTAAGTTAATTAAAAAATTAACTAACTTTTTAGGTAAAAATTTTTTTAAAATAATTCACTTTTTAACTGGTTAACATTATTGCATAATATACGTGAATAAATGAAGACAAATCACTTGACTAAATACATTAAAAGTGTTTAATATGAATATATGACGACTGATAAGTTTTAATTCGAAGAAATAAGATACTGAAATTTCTTTAAAACTAAGGTGAATAATTGTTAAGAAAAAAATAAAAAGTATACTTAAAATCTTAGGCTTTTATTCTGTCTGATGATTTTCAGTATCTCTCTAAGGGCAAAGGCTTTACATGTTGAGAATCTATGTGTTATAAAGTGTCAAAGTGTTTCGAAGCTTTATGAAATTCGACAAGTTGAGCAGTGCTGAAAATGTTAATAATCAACACAAATTCATAGTCATCTGTCAACAACTCGTTTGAATTTATTTGCTTAACAACCAAACACCTTTTAAATAATAACTGTCAATTTTGTAAACGCTAAAGTAAACATGGTAATAAAAATAAATAAGTTTAATATGTAATTTATTGATAAAAAAAAACATTTATAGTATACTATAATTAAATATTTTAATATAAGATTTCTCAAAATTAATAACAATGTTGTCTAGAGAAGCATAAATACACAAAACACAAACAAATACACAAAATAAAGGAAGAGGATAGTATTTTATCTTTCTATCCGACAGAGGTCAATATGAAAAATATTGATAATCTTATTATTTCAGAAATAAATAAATAAATTCTATAAAATAAAACTCTATCGTTGTCATTGAAGCCTTTTTAATTTATAAGTCTTAATTTTGTTACTTACCTCATATGAGATTTTTTTCACATCTTGAAAACTATTCAAAGGCTAATTCCATTGAACCAAACTAGCAGCGTATAGTTGATATTATACATTTGTTTATATTATAGACGAAAATTGTTTACTTTATCAATTAGTTTCTACCTTTTATCTCTAAAAACAATTTGTCTGTTCAAAAGTTTGTCTTATTTAATTTTTTAATCAATTTTTTTTGAAAAATGTTTTTATAATATATATATGATAATAACAATTTTATAATAATTAAAATCGACGACAAGTTATTAAAAAAATAAACATATTATTATTATTATTATTATTATTATTACGTTTCAGAAATCAAATGTAAAAAAACTATCTCGCACTTATCCGGAAATCAAAAGTTTTCCGACTTCTTGCTTTTATTGACATTATTGGATCTTGAAAATAATCTGTTTTGCTTTCAACTGTCAAGCATGTAAATATAATTTTAAATTTCAAATGAATTTACAAATATTAAATCACAGCCTAAAACTAGATTCTCCTCCTCGTGTTCTTTATATACACGCGTTTATACTATATGAGACCTCCCGAGTGCGTTCAAAAATGTTCTTTTTATAATATTCTGAATGCGTTCATAAAAGGTATATCGCCATAGTGCGTCTCAACATAAATAAACGAGATGAATTGAATTAAAACCTCAACAGTTGTAAATAATATTATTTGATTTAAATATTTTAATAATATATGTGCATGTTTTCAGGTTAAGCACGGGCGTGAAACATTAGAAAAAGAATTGAAAATAAGTTACTAAAAATTAATGACTTAGAGATATGATGCGTTGAAGTAATGTGGAAATCAATCCATGAGAGATGCAAATGCAAAAGTTTGCAGAAAAAATACAACTCAATGACTTTTTTCTTCATGCCACATAACTCATTGCTCTTTGCACAAATTTAATTTAGTAAAATGTCAATTAACAGTAAATATTGAAATGTTTTTAATTATATAATGAGGAAGCATGTATATATTATAGGTAGGTACCTATATAAACGTAACGTAGAAACAGGTGTTACACATAAGCAGGAAGCGCTTTTATGAGAATATATACCTACGGTTAGCAAAAATAACGTAGGTGCATTTCACTTATTGGAAATACAATAATATATTTATATTATGATTAATAACTATTACTATACACTGTCCGTTGATTATATATTTATTGCCGTGTTTATTAAACGATTCAATTATTTTAGGCTGGCCGGTTACGGTGAAGATCCGATAAAGTACACTCTAGAGCGTTCTATACATAGGATGATTCAAAATTTATGTTGCAGCCATTTCATCACATAAATATTTAAAATACAGAAAAATATATGATACAAAAGTTTGTTGATTTAGAAACATTTAAAATTATTTGTACATTTTATAATTTTTTACAATATATTAGGGGGTTTTAGGGGGTCAACTTTAGAAACTCAAATGGGAACCTATACTAGTTTTTGCAAACATAATATGAAGACATTTTTTCAAAACATTTTAGTGCTTGAACAATATTATTTAATGCAAAACTCTATGCTTGAAAAATATATTAAGTTAATATAAATTTCTAAAATTGACCACCCAAAACCCGTCCTAAAATATTATGAGCAATTAAAAAATGTACAAATCATTTTAGATGTTTCTAAATCAAAAAACTTTCGTACTGTACATTGTTCTCTATTTCGAATCAATAAAGTGATCGTAACATACATTTTGAATCATTCTGTATATATATTTATCGTCAATAAAACACATATACCTATATATATGCACGACGACTAAACCGAGGCAAGAAAATCCGAAATCGGTCGGTAAACGCGAACAATGCGCCGCAGGGCTAAATGATGAGATTTTAAATCATCTAAATCCTCCCTCTAACGTGTTTTGTATGTGGAGGGCGACGTGCATTTCCGCGTCAAAGAGGGCAGAATGTTAACCGGCGTTTAAAATCCGTCGATATAAGATGGTAAGGATTTTAAACCGCTGTTATCAAAACAGTGAGGTACTTAAGGGAATTTAAATGGAAAATTAAAAACGCATTACCGCGATAATTTTATTAATTCCATTTACATATACTGTGCTCTCTCGTATTATTTATATACATATAAGCAACCAAAGAAAGCCCATAATTTGAGTAATTTATTATGAATAAAAAATTCGATAGGAATACGTTTTTATTTCATATTTCAATTATTATTCGTGTCTATATTTTTTAACATTTATATACACTGCAGCTTCAGTAGGTATGGGTTAATATATCAATTATATATAAATATAATAATATAATTTCACCACATAGTATCCATATAATAATATACGACTTATATTCATATAGGCCGTTAAAATATTTTAAACTGGTTAATTTTTTCACTATAGTACTTCACTATCATTTATTTTTTTTTTATCTTTTTTAACCACAGATTATAGTTTTTAACTATGGAACATAATTTTTATAAAAATGTCAACGTATAAATATAAAATATTATAACGATAATTTTGCCTTTTTATTTTTCAAAAATGAAGCCGTACTTGGTTATTTACAATTTTGCGAAAACACAACAAACAATTCACCCGGATAACGGTCAATGAATAATCATCCTATAGGTTTTAAAAACTTTAAGTACTGTAAAATAGTTAATAGAATTAATTTAATAGACTTTGAGTATTACGAAGGTGTATATATGTGATTTTGGTGTATATTTTATAGACTTATAGTATATATTATTATACTTATAGGTATATTTAGGTTGCAGGTGTATATAATATAGTACACCTATATATATTTTAACGAAATCGCATATCCGGTCAGACGGCTGTCGTAGTCAGACGGGGGAAAAAGCAATTCTGAAAATTACCCTACTTGACCGGAGTGCGGGATACAATCGTTTTTTCGGTTCAACTATTTCAATTAATTTTACGGGCGGATCAGATTAAAAAGTTTTTTTACGCCTGGCACAGATAAAGAAATCGTGGATTTTCCCCGCGCCCTCCGTTTATTTAAATAGATATTAAAGACGATGAGTAATATTTCACTCAGCCAAAAGTATTTAACTTCCGAGTTTTAAATTAAAGAAGTTTTGTATAAGTTTCTCAACCACTTCGTTCGACATATGTCAAGTGCTTACAACAGCGTGATAAAATAAACCTATAATATCTCAAAGAACTTCAAATTTATCAACGTATATCTAACTATTGATATTATAATAATTGTTTGGATTATGATTTAGTGTATAAAGGTGTTGCTATTATAATACGCGTCTAATTATTGTTTCCTCGCAAAGTGTTATAATTTAATATATTAGCACTTGTACGTATTGTAAAAAAATAATTTAGTCAATTCTGTTTCATATTTCTCAAAAACCGCGTTTATTGTTGAACTTAAGTTTGAAATTACACAATTATAACTTCAAGATTTAACTTCAATCAGTGCGGCGAAGGGGGCGAGAATGAGGCGGCCACGTTTGAGTTTCGTGAGGAGTTCGGTGGTATAATAGCCAATAGGCCATATTTTAGTATTAACTATATATGGTATTTTGGTAACATCTACGACAAGTAGTTACAAATATAACATTAACCATTATCGGGTGCTGCAGGATGAGCGAAATAATATTATTAGACTAGCCTCTGACAAAAAAAAAAAAAACAAATTAACCAGTTCACCACGCCGCACGGACTTCAATATAGGTAATACGCCTAACTATATGAAAATGAAAATAAATTTTTTACGCTATTTATCAATAGTTCTGTAATTTGCAGCATGAAGCAGTAAGTTGTTATTAATAATTTGTTTGGCAATGATGCGTTCATTACTCAATTGCGTAATATTTATTTGTCTACTATATTATTATGAGTTTTTGTAATTATTCACGCCATGACGTCATCGCATGGGCATAATAAGACACGATATCTATTAATATCTCTGAGATTGAATTAATTACCACACATGGCATAGTACGGTTTTACTATTTAGTCAAAGTAATTATTTACACAGTTTCCGGTGCGCAAGCATTTTTTCTACAAGCACAATAAATATTTTTGGGGGCCTAATTTATGTGCACCTATACCTTTAAAACGCATATAAACAAAGGTATAGTCTGACATCATTTTGGTTTTTCTAATGAAAAAATGTAACTACGTAGAATCAAAAGAGCAGTTGTACAGTATTGATATAATTCGTATACCTGCTTAATAGTACCTAATAGTGTAATCAGACAAATTATTGAATTATAAATAACTATTTTGATAGTTACATTATAAAATACGGTTTAGACCACCGTATTATATGTAAAAATTAAAAAATAACTCATCTTTTATACATATAATTATATATATATATATACCCTAATTGGATTTAATCGTTGTTGAATTGCTTTTTGTTTTAATTTTGAATACACTATTGATTTTTGTTGTGCTATAGGGTATTAAATGCCTACTTGTTTAAATTATGATGTTAAAGATTCTTTTTCAAACTCGAATAAAAGATTTGTATTAAAAGCTTTCGGAAAAACGTTTGTAACAAACAACTGGCGTTTTGTTTACGTTTGTACAGGGTTTTTTTTTAACTTTCCACTACATTATTTTCAAGCAAACGGTTTACTCTGATGACAGGTGTATTATGCACATTTTGTTTAAAAATATTACACATGCAGGTAGATTTATAATATTCAACTGACATTTTCAGAATATAAATTACACAAAAACAAAACTGTTAAAAATAATCACATTTTGATGCTCTTTCCCCGTTTTTTTTTCATATAGTTTAGCATGGAAATTGTTTTTAGTGCTTATTTACACACGTAACGAATATTACCTATGACTTTTATAAGTTAATTAGAAGTATCGAGTCTACGAGCAATCGTAAATTGTAATGCTGACGGCAATGATGGGCATATATGTTATCAAACAGGAAAAATAAATGTAATATTATTGTATCCATCAATTATAAAATAAGCAGTTGATACTGTTACTATAGTGTTAAGCAATTTAAATTCAAAAACTATTAGTTAATATTACTAAATGTAATTAAATCCACAACATCACAGTCCACTGAACATGTGGGTCGAATTTAAAAAAAACGAAAGTATTAATTTTTCAATAAAAAGTTATAGTGTTTATTTTTTTTCGATTTATTTAGGGAAGTAACCCGCTGTACAAAAGTATCGAAAACGTGTATTTATTTATATACCTGGGTAATTATTATAACAACAAAGTATATTAACCTTCGTTGTATAATCCTATTTTAATTATTTTTCTGGTCAATAAAACTCATAACTGTGATTTATTTGGTTTTCGAATATTTATAATAAAAACCGCTATCTATTATGACATTTATTGCTAAATAATTGAATTGTTATCAAAAAATATGATCATCCCATTATAAAATTGTACATAAAATTAATTTTAAAACTTTAATTTATGTTAATGTGCATTATTAATTACTCCAGTTTTGACAATAACCAACTATTATTGATTAATAAATAAATTAAATTCGTATAATGTATTATAGTTATATTTAATTTTTTAAACATTTATTTGAAATATGTATACAATCTAAATCCATTTACAATAAACATAATATGAGAGTAGGTTATTTATTTAAACTTGATTGACATGTTAGAAATAATTTACCCATTTTGGCGGGATAATAATAACCTAAATCATAAACTTCAACTTGAATTTAAAAATAAATAAACAAACTTTTGTTTATAATAATATTATAATAAACTAGAAAGGCATTGCGTTTAACGTATATAGGTATACTTTGTTGTTGTAATAATTGGAAGAACAATCGCTTTGCTTATTTAAATTATTAATACATACCAGCTACTTATAAAAATAGTAAAAAATATTCGCATAGCCAAAATTATTTCTGAATACTAAAACTTTAACTTTTCCACCGCCTTACACCATTCACCCATTTCAATTTTTAAAAACGCCGAAATACATTAATTGTGTCGAAGAGCCTGATACCTGATACCTATCAAATTTCAAGTAAATTTGATCATAACAATTTATTATTATTTTTCCATACAAATTTTGACACCCAATTGGGGATGGAATTTCTAAAAATCTCTTCTTAAACGACGACAACAACAGTATGAAATCAACATCCTCTAAGAAGTTTCAAATTTCTATCAACGCAGTTGACTTTAAATCACATTAGAGTGATTATTTAGTTTCACCTCCTTAAAGGTCGATTAAAAAAAAAAGTTGCTTATGTCCTTTCTCAGGACTCTCATAGCGAATTTCATTAAAATCGGTTTTGAGATTTGGCCACAATAGTAATAGTTATTTTTGCATTTAATGTGGATAATATACCTATACGAAATAAAATATAATAAATTATTTTCAGTAAATATGTATGTGCCGCCTTTAGGTAATTGAAATAAGTGCGCGTATGAAATGTATGAAATAGGCAATTGACGGATTGTTGGCGTAACACGTAGTCTGCAGGATGAATGATAATATGTGGAGAGGGAGCGTGTCATTACATTTTTCGCGGTGCAGGGTTCGATTGTCACCAGAGATACATAAATCGGGAAAAGGGTGTGTTAAATTGATAACAATATAATCTCAGGTAATAATTAGGACTAGGAATGCAGTGCCCTAAAAAAGTCTAAAATGCTTTAAAAAAATGAAAAAAATAAACTCAAAATTATAAAAAAAAAAAAAAAAAAATACAAAACGAAAAGTTTTTGTTCTGATTCGCGATAAGAATAACACCGCACAGCTAACTTTTGTAAACTACGCTAAATGCATCGAAATCCTAGCCCGTATCACGTTTATAGTAATAATAACAGTTGTTACAAATAAATGTGGGGCGTGATGTGTTTGCATTTTGTAACGCGTTAAGTATATAGTGAAACAACACTCACCGGCTGCGGAAGGGTCGGCGGCGAAGTCGACCCGCGGCCTCCACCTGGGCAGAACGGCGGCGGGCGCCATGAGTTTCCTGGTGAACTTGTTCGGGTCGAGGATGTTCTCCACGGAAAACGCGAGCCGGCCCTTGCTGTTGCCGCTCGTCTCGTAATCGCCGGCCGCGGCCGCGGTGTCCATCGGGACTACGGCGGCCGCGCTTCCCGCCTGCTGGTTCAGGCCGCCGGCGCCGCGGTCGCAGTGCAGCAGTCCGTGGTCGGCGCCAATCCGGCCGCCGTGCAGCCGGTTGTTGGTCAGGTCCACCGGGTCCTCGTCCACGTTCAGCTCGTCGTCCTCGTCAGACGTCAGCCGATCGTCCGTCGCGGCCACGGTCACCACGGTGGTGCACGTCGGTCCGGCCTGCACGACGGAGGCCGTCCCGGTTCCGGTGCAGGCGAACTGCGGCGAGACAGGCTGTAGCTGCGGTTCATTGCGACCTGCCGACGGTTGCAGCGCCAGCGCGTCTGGATCGCCGCCGCAGCTGTCGGGCGCCACGGCCTGCGCGGCGGCTGGTTTCGAAAACGGACTGGCCGAATGGTGACGTATGCCGTTCAGTCTCATCTCGTCTGCGTAACCGTTGTTGTTGTTGTTATTATTGCTGTTGGTGTTGTTGTTGTTATTGTTGTTGTTCTGGAGCAGACGTTGCATCATCATCATGGTCATCATTGCGTTCCTGCGATTCGCTTGTCACTGCTGTCGCAAGCCGCCGAAACGCATCACTGCATACACTGCAGCAATGCAGAGGAAAGCACAAAAAACGCGTCGCTTATAACGTGTTTATTATTTTTTAAAATATATTATAATTATTATATCGTTATACGTATATTACTGAAAGTGTGGTCGTGAAAAATCATTCGAAAAATAACCCGAATTTCCGACGAAATGCGGTACAGTAACGAAACGAACTCTGTTCACCGACTATCGCGACGACGACGACGACGACGGCGACGACGACGACGACAACCACGACCAAGACGACGTTCGTGTACGGTACGGATCAACACGTGAGTAGCAATAATTGTGTGGCGCGCGCACAGTC
This sequence comes from Pentalonia nigronervosa, assembly GCA_014851325.1. Lineage (NCBI taxonomy): Eukaryota > Metazoa > Arthropoda > Insecta > Hemiptera > Aphididae > Pentalonia > Pentalonia nigronervosa. The sequence goes on along the minus strand of JACXSJ010002408.1, from coordinate 6,790 downwards.
GTTCCGTCGGCGGTTCCTTTGGGTAGGGGCGAGTGTGGCCTGCGTGGCGGCGGCGGCGGCGGCGGCGGCACGGCGTTGGGCGTGCACCGGTCCGATTGGCGGGCGGCCGATTTGTGGGCGCGGCCAGTCGCCGGCAATTTCTCCCCCTCCCCCTCACCGGCCGGGCAACGTTTTTACGTTTTCGCTTCCACTCGACGCTCGGCGCCGCGCCTAACACTATTACGCCGCGGCCGGGCGTTGATCAACAATCGCGGCGCGTCCACTCCTCCCCCCGCCAGCCATCGAGCGCCCGCCGCCGCCGCCGCGACCCTCCCCCCACCACCGTCGTGCGACCGTCTCGCCGACCACACTTCACTGTTCCGCGACGGGCGTATCTGCCGCCGTCCGCTCGTTTAACTGCGCGCGAACAGAACCCTCCAGCCCGCCGACGCCCCGGAAATTCGCGCACCGGATAAAGATAATTATTGAGCCCACCTTAATTTCGCACGTTTACTTAAACCCCGGTACCATATTATTATTGCTACGACGACGACGATAATAATAATAATATTATAATCATTAGCCAGGTTTCGACTATATATATATAACCTAACCGCCGACGCCGGTCAATAAATCACTCTCGGCATACTATATTATATACAATGTGACTGCGGTGCGCTGTGCTACATACGATAGCGATGGTTTTATACGCTTTTTACGCGCGCCTTTATACACATATAATTATGCCTACGCGGTTACAGTGTTTTCTGCGACATATAATATTTTATATTTACACGCTCAAATCGCGCGCGACGACTCGCGGGGTTTCCTGCGCCCGAACGACATTATATTATATGACCGGCAAAATAATTTGGGCGAGGGCACGTATAACTTGCACCCCGTCTGATCATTAACAGCCAGCCATATTGCATTGCCTGGGACAATTGTATCCGTCTCCGCAAAAATTTTAAACGCTCTCGTATTTCGCCAATATTACATTTAAAAATGTTTAATTTCCGTTTCGGCAAATGTAATCGCCCGCTCTGAAAAAAATGTTGAAAAACGACTAAAATTCAAAGAAAATGTACACGTGTTTTCTTGATTTTTCTCAATTCAACGTAACTTGTGTATAAAATCTTCACAGTTCACACACATATAATTATTATGACTTAATTTTTTTTTTTGACATGAATTTTTAGTCAGTATTATTTTATTTTTTTTTTTTAGTATCAAACATTAAACGCAGTCATATAAATTGTGCAAAATTATTTCAAGTTGTAACGTCAAGATTTACAATTTAAATATAAAGGTATATTTATTTTAAAAACAATCATGTTTTCCTTTTTTTTAAACAGGCGCATAGTTTAACTCATTATTTATTATACACACGTGTAAGTACTTATATACGTGAAAATACAAAACTTCCTTCAAAAATACACGGAACAGGTACGCAGGTAGGTACCATATATAATTTTATCAAAGCTGCTACAGTGATAAATATACCAGCTATATATTGGTGGAAACGGGAATTCAAATTTTATTTTAAATTATCGGAAACTGGCGAAGGCGCGATAAACTGTCATTTTAAAATTTAAATGTAGGCCGAAACGATATACATGTTTTTATATTTATTATATAGATCGTTGGGACATTTGAGATTATTAGGTCCGTAACAACGTATGACTTTAACGAAAAAAAAAGTTTTAATGATACAGATATATTATTAATAATAGTATGATACCAAGTATTATTAAGATAATATTATAATGAGAGGATGTCAGCACATTTTAATATTTTGTTTTCTCTCAAATAGGTACGCGTACGACTCACGCTCAAAATAGCAAATTTGCGTTCAACACTTGGGACGTTGGTACCTATAATATTACATCTTCAGTTATAGACTAAATATTGACAACTTAAAGTAACATATTATCTATGGTTATATATGTTAGTTTTTTTCAAAATATTTTTCAGCGTGATATAAAATATTATAATAATTATTTTAAATTGTAATATTTATTACATAGGTATACCTACCGCTATATTCATAACTTCCATACAAATTAAAATATCGTCAAAAAGTTAACATACAAACACAACAGATAATATTCCGATTTTTAAATTTAATAATATAACTATAGATCAATACACTATATAATATTAAACCTGACAACACTATATTGACGAAAATATGACTATTAAATTATTTAATATATAAACGTCTATTGGGGGAAGCTAAATTAATTTTGGTACCAACCTCCCCAAAATTGCGCTTAATATTATGACTTTGAAGACCAATTGAGACTTATTGGATGGGGTCTGAGATGAAGGTCATTATAGATAAAGGGTGTACCTGTATCATCGAAATAAGTTGCAAATAAATTGACCGATTTTAGCGATTTCTATCATTTATTTTAAATATTTAACAATACGAGGAAATACCAATACCTAAATAATATCACGTGTCGCCAACTCGCGCGGTAGTTCAATGAGACGGCAGCACTCTGAAAGCCTGCGGGAGAATTACCTAAATAAATCGTTAAATATTATAATGACCACGGTATGGAATCGTTTATTTATTATTTTTAAAAAAAAAAAACCGGTCGAAGGTTTGCTTGGCATACCGTTTACTGTTCAGTAAGACCTGAAATGGCGTCACTGCCGGCTCTATGCAAACCGTTCTAATGTCAAGCAATTGCAGTACATATATTATTGTATACTGCAGGTATACTCGTCAATTTCGTTTATAATTCTCAAAAGACAATTGTCTTTTCTGAGCACTAATGAAATCGCTAATATATTTTTAATTTTCGTTTAGCCGTTTTGACATGTCGTGGCGTATACAAACAACGAAAACCGTAATTTCATAAATACATTACGATTTTGTCGATGATTATTTATAATTATACCTTTCGGTACATCGTTCTAATTCTACGCGTGCGTATGATGTATGACTATGTTTATGCTAGATAGTGTTAATAAATAATATATTTGATGTTTTCGTGTTAGTTAATCGATACCTAATTGTTTCATTATATACAATTACCGCGGTAGGTAATTTATTTTTACACATCAAGTGTGTCGGTGACATAATAGGTGCCTAACAAAAAATCATGAAATTAAAATCGTACACATTATATTGCATTCATAACACGCGTATTAAAACCTTTATATGACATATAAATACAAATCGGATATCCTACGCGTTATAGGTACACAATACGCATACGTACATATTAATATATTATAATATGACTACAATGGCATTTAGACAACATAAACATTGACACAGATATATTGTTAATTTATTGTACAATCGAACCATTTATCGTTTGGTTCGAAATTCGAAAACTGTAGTTCAGCAAAGCTGAATATCATTTCTATATAATATAATATCAATAATACATTCACATGGCGGGTCCCTTCTCCCTTGTTTAGCTTTTAGGTCGGGTATTCCCCTCTTCTTATGGCTATCAATGAAGTATAATATCAATATGACTTCGATTAAAATATTGTCAATGATTACCTACATATATATATATATTAGATCGTTTTATTATTTGTTAAATGTAATTTATTAAGCTATACAGACGATATATTTTAACTGTAAGAAGTATAAATTGTATACACCTAGACGATGTTAATTTTGAGGTATAAAACAGAATTAAAATAATTTTGCCAATTGTATGCGTTTAAAAAATATACAAATTATAGATATCATTACAGAATCGACTTTTCAAATGAGATTTTATATTTTAAAATATTCTTTAATCCTGATTCTGCGCTTGTGATTAGTGTAATTTAGCTATATTAATAACTGACATAATATTCTACAGTTGTTGAGTAGCCTATTATTTTGTAATCAGTGTAGCCCACAGTAGGTACTATATCTACAACAAATAGCTGTTGATTTCTATATTCAATTTGATTAACTGTTAATAATTATTACAGTATTATTCAGATAATAAATAATTATTTAATAACTCGTCTATTATTATTATTGTTTAATAACATTTTTTTTTTTGTAAATTTCGTGATTTAAAATAATACACCCAATTTGAACCGCCACTGCATATACTATGCTATGGTAATATATTTAAGTATATATTAATAAATATTATATATAATTACATGTTTCTTCATAGGAGATCATTGATTTTAAAGGTTACAAATGTCCACTATTGATCTCACATTATTATTAATTAAAAATAATACATCCTGTACCGCACAACAGCTAATAATAATTAATGGGTAGGTATATCATAAATGTATTGTCAGTGTTTAATTATATTAATATTGGAAGTTACTGAAAATGTCATACAAACAGCAGCTTTTTAGTTTGTTTGCATAATTCGTCGTTATGCTATGTGAGCAAACTACGTGTTTGTTGACAAAATAAACATACAATATGATATAACTATATATAACATAGTCACTTGGTACAGTGGTACATACTATTATATTACACGGTGAATCGAACTTTAGATATTTTATTTCGCCGCCTATATGGTATTTTAGGTTGCAATGATTTTTGTTTTTTTATTGTTAATTTTTATTTTAGTGTCTGTATGTCTTTCTTTTTCTACTAAAAAAAAAAAAATGCTCTGATCACCAGCTCCGATGGAGGTTTCTGGTAGAAAAATTGAATCCAATTGGTACTTTTAGGAGATCAAAATAGAAAATTCTCAGTATTTTTAAAAGTAATTAGGGGAAAAAATATCGCAACATTTGTGTAAATGTTAGTATTATTATTAAATTAATTGTTTGGTAACTCTTTGGTTATCAAAAAGTTAGACAGCCTTCTCTTAGATCAAATTCGATTTTTATAATTTTTTTTTTTTCTTTAAATATCGATAAGAAAAGTTTCGTTTGGTAAGTTTTGTCTTATTGTGTTATTATGGTTTACATGATTTGATAAAAGTACGCATTCTGCGAGGAATACTGGCAAAATCGTTTACGTGCATTATTATATGTCTACAGCAGTGGTTTTTAACCTTTTTAACAACGTAGCACACTTCTTCTCCTACAAAATTTTCGCGGCACACCAATTCATATAATACGTGATATAATACCTAGCATATATTTATATATATAATATTTATACATACATAGGTACACTATTTATAATCTACTCTATTAGAGGGTTAATTATTGCGAAATAAATTAAAACAATGATGAAAAAATGTGTTAGCAGAAATATTTATTTTATACGATAATAGTGTTGTACAATGAAATAAAAATATACCGATTAATGAGATATTTGTGCTTGACGTGACGCGCACAAACGTTTTATTCTAGGACGAACTGTCGACAAGCTCACTCTCTGTTTTTCTTCTACGGATCGAAGTCGTTCTCTTTTTTTTTACTTTTTATTGTGGTGACTGCTGAGAATCAATCCTTGTTCGCATAGATATGATGTGGAGAACGGTAGTAAAATTGTTATTGCTTTTATAGATATTTCAGGAAATTCAGCTTGAGCATATATTCAAAATTTGTTAACCGTCATTTCTTTATATTTTAGCTTCATTGTCCGATCATTTTTCAGTGATATAAGATTGTCTTCTTCCGCGAATGTCAAACCAATTACCTCGTTAACTGATACACTGAATGGATTCCGCACCCAGTCATAGTCTTCAACATTTATGCTGGGAAAGTATTTCGTCAATTTGTCTTTCAGTAACATCATAGATTCGCTAATTAACGATATGAGACCGGCGTCTACATCTCGCTCTGCAGTTCATGGGAACATAGTTAATTTATTTTGGTCAACTTGAGTTTTCCACAGAGTTAGTTTTTCATTAAAAACCATAATTTTGTCGGATGATGTTAGGATATTTTCGTTACGGCCTTACATGCTTGTATTTAATTTATTCAAAAGTTCAAAAATATCAGTTAAAAAAGAAACTTTTGTCCACCGCTTTTCATCTCCAAGAAACTCGTATTTCGATTCTTTTATTGTTAAAAATACAATTATTTCTTCACTCAAATCATGAAAACGTGATAATACCCGGCCTGTTGATAACCATCTTATTGCATGGACCAAGAAAATCCTATGTTTAAATAATCTTCACGGTATTGACGTCTGATCTTTAATTTGATTTTTTTCTTTGGTTGTTCACTCACTGAAGTGCTGTCAGTTAAACGAATTATAAATGCATCCATTATTTAAAATATACCATGTAGGACAAAAGTCATTAAAAACACAATATTCCGCGACGCGACGTATAGTTATCGATACGGCTGCCACGGGTAAACTAATATTAAATACTATTATACATTTATACGTATCCAATTAGCCTGTCTTTATATTTGCTTGTTATAAGTTTTCATCAAATATCGATAATAATACTGGAAAATACAAAATCAACTCTATTAATAGAATTTTCGCGGCACACCGGTTGAAAACCACTGGTCTACAGCTGTATATACCAAATGGATAAACGAAAATATAAAATCGCTGCTTTGCATTTGAATTGGGATCTCGCATATTATTATTTGCATCCAACCGTTCACGCGGGCGTTCAACGAAAGTTTCAACACGGTTCATGGGCGGAAGGTCAATAAACCTACTGAAAGACGTTCAAACTAGAGGTCCCTATTTCACGTGTATTTAAAAACACGGGTACCCGTGTTTTTAGCAAAACGGTGTTAAAGTCCGTGTAAATAAAATACACGGGCAAATATATTGAAATCCGTGTACCCGTGTATTTGCTTCAGTCCGTGTATCCGTGTGTTTGCGTTAATATCTGTACATAATAATTACAGTAAAATCTCCCCTAACGGATACCTCCTAATAGCGGACAATATCTTG